>VMDR010034174.1:0-11139 GCA_007922815.1 Macrotus californicus
GACATGCAGAAGTTCAGTAAAGCATGACCTCTGGAGATAAAAATATTTGTGAAAAGTAATGATCTTTAATCTTTGTGATTAGATTAGTCACTTTTTAAAAAGCATGCCTACTAATCACATCTCGATATAAATGACTTTTAAGAATCGATTATATGCAATCAGTCTTTAAATATGTACTGGAAATGGTTACAGAAAAAAGGAGAGTGTTCCTTATCAGGTTTATTTATATTAAGTCCCTTATAAGATGTAATTTACCTCTTTAGTATTTTAAAAATAAAAATGTTAAGGTTTCATCTAAAAATTCATCTTTTTTGCTTGTTTGTTTTTTTCCAGGTGATATAATCCAAACATTCAATATAAATTATGTTTGTAAAGCAGTTCTCAGCTCTGAGCTTCTCTCCACAACCTCCTTTCCCCAAGTGGAAAGACTTCATTAATTTTCTGAGCGGAATTTTGGTAGTTTTTGCTGGCGTGATGAAGGACATGTTACAGATTCAGGTTTTTAGGGTTCTTTCTACATTTAACAATGTGTTTGATCTTTCCATTTCTCCCTGAGGTGCTCTTCTGCATTTATTAGTAAAGCCTCTCTCTGGGAATGTTAAATCAGAGAGACTTCATCTCTCTGCCCTGACAAAAACCCCTGTGCCTGTTGAAGACAGAAGCTTCTTAGTCCTTCCCATTTCGTAGATATGTATTTAATATTTTTGCTTGTTTCAGACTGACCCCGATTCTTGGCATTCAGAAACATTCTCAGGAAAATACGGTGTTTACACAGTTTATAGCCACCCTGCTTGAAGAATTACATTTAAAGAATGAAGACCTTGAAAATTTAACCATCATATTTAAAACCAGCTGTTAACCAGAGAGGTGAGTTACATTGTGTTTTTCTTTGTTTGTTTCTCATTGACTGCCTGTTTTAATTCTTTTTCTATTTTGGAAATTTAAAAAACCAAGTACAGACTTCAAAATGCCCTCAACTGCTAAGGGAGAACATGGCATCCCTTAGTTCTCAGCTGCCCTACTCACATCCTGCCCACTCTTGTTGCCCTGTGCCCCATACTTGTATTATTCCTCCTGTGTAGGTTTACCACAGTTAATTCTGTTTCTTGCAATCCAGGAAACTGCCACTATCACCTTCTTGCTCAAACTTAGACCGTCCCCCATGTCCCATCTGGTACGTTTCTTCCCAGGAAGTAGCAACTAACTTCCACCCAGCTGTTGCAATGATCCGTTGAGAACATCCTCATCCTGCTTCCTTCAAGGAAATCACCGCCAACCTAGCCAATACCCCGGGAATCTCAGTGCAGGTGAGCAGGGTGAACTTACAGGTCTGGTGGCCCTGTTGAGTCCTGACCCTGCTCCCAGATAGAGCGCCACCCCCTGCTAGCCCAAGTTCTTAGCTCTTTCAGAACTGCCCCTCAGAATGTGCCCCACAATCCTGTTTTAATCCTAACTCTTCATCTCGTCCTCTCCTTGCTTCTTATTTCACATACTCTCAAGTGCTCAGATAATTTTTTAAAATTTTTTGTTAAAGTTGAGTTGGCATACAATAGGGTATTAGTTTCAGGTGTACAATGCAATGATTCAACATTTATATCCCTTCGGATGTAAGCACCACACTATGTCTAGTAGCCATCTGTCAACCATGCCGAGTTATTACAGTATCGTGACTATACTCCCTGTGCTGTACACCGCATCTCCATAGCTTGCTTATTTTAATAATTTTTCAAAGATTTCATGTATTTATTTTTAGAGAGAGGGGAAGAGAGGGAGAAAGGGAGAGAAACATCCATCAGTTGCCTCTCGCATGCCCCCAGCCCGCAGCCTAGACATGTGCCTAGACGGGGAATCAAACTGGCAACCTTTCGGTTTGCAGGACAATGCTCCTGAGCATCACCAGTCAGGGCTGTAGCTTATTTATTTTATGACTGGAGGTTTGTATCTCTTATTTCCCTTCACATTTTTTACAAATCCCTCTACCTTCTCCCCTCTGGCACCATCAGTTTATTCTCCATTTCTATGAGTCTGTTTTTTGTTTTGTTTGTTCCTTTATTTTGCTTTTTAGATTCCATATGTAAGGGAAATCATACAGTATTTGTCTTTTTCTATCTGACTTATTTCACTTAGTGTAATATTCTCTAAGTCCATCCATGTTGTTGCAAATGGCAAAATCTCATTCTTTTTATGGCCGAGTGACATGACGTTATGTGTCTGCACCACAGTGCCTTTGTCCAAACCCATCTATCAGTTGACACCTGGGTTGCTTCCTTGTCTATTGTAAATAATGCTGTGATGATCATGAGGGGATTACGTCTTTTCAAATTAGTACTTTTGGTTTTTTCGGGTAAATACTTAAAAGTGAAATTGTTGGCTTGTATGGCAGTTCTATTTCTACTTTTGTGAGGAATTTCTATACTGTGTTTCCCAGTGCCTGCACCGGTTTACAATCCCACCAGCAGTGCACGAGGGCTCCCTTTTCTCCACATCCTCTGCAACACTTGTTATATGTTGACTTTTTGATGACAGTCATTCTGACGGGTGTGAGGTACAATCTCATTGTGGTTTTGATCCGTAGTTCCGTGAAAATTATTGATGTTGAGCACCTTTTAATATTTCTGCTGGTAATTCGGATGTCCCCTTTGGAGAAATGTCTATTCAGATATTCTGTTCATTTTTTTAATTAGGTTTTTTGTTTTTGGGGTTCTTTGATGTTGAGTTGTATGAGTTCCTTGTATATTTTGGATATTAATTATATTGTACATATCATTTGTGAATATCTTCTCCCATTCAGTAAGTTATCTTTTCATTTTGTTGGTTTCCTTCACTACTCAGAAGTTTTTAGTTTGATGAAGTCCTATTTGTTTATTTTTGCTTTGTTTCCCTTGACTGAGGAGACATAGCCAAAAAGGTACTACTAAGACTATTGTCAAACAGCTTACCACCTAGTAAGCTGTTTTCTTCTGGGAGTTTTCTGGATTTGCATCTTTCAGGTAAGTCTATATTTTAAGTTATTTTTGTACATGGTGTAGGGGAGTGGTCCAGTTCTATTTTCGCATCTATCTGTCAAGTTTTCACAGCAGCATTTATTAAAAGACTATCATTTCTCCAGTTTATATTTTTGCCTTCTTTGTCATAGATCAATTAATCATATAAGTGAGGGTCTATTTCTGGGCTCTCTGTTCTGTTCCATCGATCAGTGTGTCTGTTTCTGTGCCAGTGTCATGATGTTTTGGTAACTATAGCGTTGTAATACAGCTTGAAATCAGGGAGTAGGATATTCCAACTTTGTTCCTCTTTCTCAAGATTGCTTTGTCTCTTCGGGGTCTTTTATGGTTCCATTTAAATTTTAGGGTTATTGTTCTAGTGCTGAAAAAAATGCCATTGGTATTTTGATAGAGACTGCATTGAGCCAGTAGATTCCTTTAGGCAGTATGGACATGTTAATGACATTAGTCCTTCCAGTCCCTGAGCATGGTATATCCTTCCATTTTTTGTGTGTGTCTGATGCGGACTCCACCCACGGACTCCGTGTGTTATGGATGTTTATGCTGTGGCTGCAACAAACAACGAACAAATTCACACGGACTACAGAAATCCGGTGGAGAAAAAGGGACGGTGTGGCCACTCTCTAAGTGAGAGAGAGAGGGCCAGCCCGGACCCCTGCCTGGACAGGCTTTTATTGATATTCTAGGTACATTACATCAAGGATGGCCCTTATTTACTATACACAGGTTCACTTTAGGTGGTTACATTTATAGATAACAAAAGAAAGGATGTTGCTAATCACTTCAAGGATAAAGGTCATTTGCAAATTTAAAGGGAAAAGTGGTTGAGCTGGTTACACCCAAACTTGGGAGGTTTAGCATAGATTTTAGGAAGTTACTTTAAAGATATGCAGTAAACATTTGTTGCCTCAATTCAGGGTGAGAGAGTTTTAGCAAGAGCAAGTCTCAGAGTGGCCTAGGTACAATGCAGGCCTGATTCCCCACAGGAGAACCGATCCGTGGGTTTGCTTCCTGTGTGCCCAAGATGCGCCTGTCTGCTTTCAGACAGAGCTGGGCTACATTTGGCCTTCCACGCGGAGAGGTTCCCTATATATGTCCTCTTCAGTTCCTTCAATATTTCATAGTTTTCAGTGTACAGGTCTTTCACCTCCTTGGTTAGTTTTATTCTTTGGTATCTTACTACTTCTGATACAGTTGTAAATGAGATTGTTTTCTTAATTTCTCCTGATTGTTATTAGTCTATAGAAATGTAATAAATGTATGTATATTGATTTTGTATCCTGCTCCTTTACTAAATTTATTTATTTGTTCCAATAGATTTTTGGTGGATCTTTAGGGTATCATGTCATCTGCAAATAATGACAATTTACTTCTTCCTTTCCAAATGGATGCCTTTTCTTTCTTTTTCTTGCCTGGTTGCTGTGGCTAGGACTTCCACTACTATATTGAATAAAAGTGGTGGGAGTGGGCATCCTTGTCTTGTCCCTGATCTTAGAGAAAAAGTTTTCAGCTTTTCACCATTGAGTGTGATGTTAGCTATGGGTTTGTCATATGTAGCCTTTATTATGTTGAGGTATGTTCCCTCTGTACTCACTTTGTTGAGAGTTTTTATCATAAATGGATGTTGAGTTTGGTCAAATGCTTTTTTTGCATCTTTGAAATGATCGTATGATTTTTATCTTTGGTTTTGTTGATGTGGTGTATCGTGTTGATTAACTCGGAAATGCTGAACCAGCCTTGTACCCCTAGAATAAATCCCACTTTATGGTGTGTGATCTTTTTAATGTGTTATTGAGTTCAGTTTGCTAACATTTTGTTGAGACTTTTTGCATCTATGTTCATCAGTATATTTAGGCCTTTAATTTTTTTGCGATAGTGTCTGTCTGATTTTGGTGTCAGGGTAATGCTGGCTTCATACAATGAGTTTGAAGTATTCCTTCCTCTTCAATTTTTTTAGAATAGTTTGAGAAGGATAGGTATTAATTCTTGAAATTTTTTATAGAATTCACCTGTGACACCATTTGGTTGTGGACTAGGTTTGTTGGAAGTTTAGTAATTGGTCTAGTCAGATTTTCTCTTTCTTCTTGGTTCCGTCTCAGAAGACTATATGAGTGTCGCAGTCCCATCCAGTAGGACCGCGTGTTGTTGTGGAATGCTTGTCCTATATCCACGGACAAGTAACAAACAAAGTCATGCAGACTAAAGAAATCCCGTGGAGAAAAAGGGGATGCGTGTGCACTCTCTAAGTGAGAAAGTGCTAGGGCCTGCGTGGCCGCTCTCCCAGAGAGAGAGAGAGAGAGAAAGCGAGAGAGCGAGAGAGCGAGCCGGCCTGGCCACTCTCTCCGTGAGAGAGAGGGCCAGTGTGGCTGCTCTCCCACAGACAGAGAGGGCCCCTACCCCTTGCCTGGACAGGCTTTTATTGACACTCCAGGATGGTTTTATTAACTAGGCACAGGTTCCCTTTGGGTGGATACTTTTTACAGATAACAGAGGAAAGAATGTTGCCAATACTTCAGAGAGAAAGGTCATTTACAAATGTAAAGGAGAGAAGGCTGAGCTGTTTACATTCATACTTGGGAAGTCTAGCACAAGTCACAGTAAACTTCTGCTGTCTCCATCCCAGGTGAGGGAGTTTTTGCCAAGAGCAAGTTTAAAAGTGGCCTAGGGACAATGCATGCCTGATTCCCCATGGGAAACCTATTCACGGATGTTCTCTGCATGCCACATGCGTCTGTCTGCGTTCAGAACCAGAGCAGAGGCACAGGTCACATCGCACACAAATAGGTTCCCTATATATGAGTATGTTTCTAAATGGAGAAATTTATCCATTTCTCCTAGATTTTCCAATTTGTTAGCATATATTGTTCATAGTATTCTTTAATGACTGCCTTTGTATTTCTGTAGTATCAGTTGTCACTTCTCCATTTTCATTTCTGACTTTATTTATTTGGGCCCTCTTTTTTTTCCTGGATGAGTCTGGATAAAGGTTTGCCAATTTTGTTTATCCTTTCAAATAACAAGCACTTAGCTTTTTTGGTCTTTTCTATTCATTCTTGTTTTTCTGGTTCCTTCAGGTGTAATGTTAGGTTGTTTGTTTGGGATTCTTACTGTTTCTTGAGCTAGGTCTGTGCAGCTGTGAGCTTCCCTTAGAGCTGCTTTTGCTACATCCCGTTGATTTCGGAAAGTTGTGTTTTCGTTTTCATCTGGCTCAAGGTATTTTTCTGATTTCCTGCTTGATTTTTATTTTGGTCACTGGTTGTTTAGTAGCATGTTGTTTAGTCTCCCCATGTTTGTGTTTTTTCCAGTTTTACTTTTATAGTTGATTTCTACTCTCATACTGTTGTGGTAGGAAAATAGGCTTGCATTGGTGTGCCTTCTTGAATTTATTGAGACTTGCTTTGTGGCCTAATATGTGATCAGTCTTGGGAGATGTTCTGTGTGCATTTGAACAGCATTTATATTGTGTGGTTTGGGGGTGAAATGTTCTAGAAATACCTATTACGCAGATCTGGTCTAATGTGATGTTTGAGGCCACTGTTTCCCTATTGAATTTCTATCTGAATGACCTACCATGGACATAAGTGGGGTGTTCAAGTCCCCGCTACTGTCGTGTCACTGTCTGTTTCTCCCTTTGTTGTATTTGCTTTATGTATTTCGGTGCTCCTGTGTTGGGTGCATAGATGTCTACAATTTTTACTATCCTGTTGTCGGAATGGCCCTTCATGTAATGCCTTTGTCTCTTTTTACAGTCTCTGTTTGAACCTGTATTTTGTCTGAGTATTGCTACCCCAGCTTTCTTTCCATTTCTATTTGCATGGAATGTCTTTCTCCATCCATTCGCTTTCAGTCTCTAGGTGTCTTTCAATTTGAAGTGAATTTCTTATAGCACCATATAGTTAGGTTTTGTTTTTTTATCCTTTTAGCCACCCTAGTTATACTGATAACATTCTTCTCAAAACTAATCCAGTCTTTTGATTGGAGCATTTAGTCCACTTATGTTTAAAGTAATTATAGATTGATATGTACTTGTTGCTGTTTTATTGTTTGTGATTATTTCTGTAGTTCTCCTGTTTCTTCTTTTCTTGATCTCTTCCCTTGTAGCTTGCTGTCTTTTTATCATTTTGTTTACACACACAAAAAATAGAGTAAGAAACCTACTTTTTCTGGTTTTTTGGTTTGTGGTTACCATGAGGTTCATATATATCCACCTATATCTATAACAGTCTATTTTAAACTGATAAACATTTATGTTCAAATGCATTTTTAAAACATTTATTTTTTAAAATTATTTTGTTGTTGTTCAGTTACAATTGTCCCCATTTTTCCCTCCATTGCTCTCCCATGCCCCATCCAACCCCTACTCCCAAAGACAACCTCCACCCCATTGTCTTTGTCCCTGGGTTCTTTGTACATGTTCCCCTTCTCCCCTTGTTATCCCCCTCCCACCTCCCCTCTGGTCCTTGTCAGTTTGTTCTTTAGTACCATGTCTCTGGTTCTTTTTTGCTTGTTTGTTTTGTTGATTAGGTTCCACTTATAGATGATATCATATGGTATTTGTCTTTCACTGCCTGGCTTATTTAACTTAGCATAAATAATGCTCTCCAGTTCCATCCAAGCTGCTATGAAGGGTAGGAGCTCCTTCTTTCTCTCTGCTGCAGAGTATTCCATTGTGTAAATGTACCACAGCTTTTTGATCCACTCATTTATTGATGGGCACTTAGGCTGCTTCCAGCACTTGGCTACTGTAAATAACGCTGCTATGAACATAGAAGTTCATAGGTTCTTTTGAATTGATGTTTCAGGATTCTTAGGGTATAATCCCAGCAGTGGAATTGCTAGATCAAAAGGCAGTTCCATCTTTAGTTTTCTGAGGAAATTCCATACTGTTTTCCACGGTGGCTGCACCAGTCTGCATTCCCACCAACAGTGCACTAGGGTTCCCTTCTCTCTACAACCTCACAAAGCACTTGTTGTTTGTTGATTTGTTTATGATGGCCATTCTGACCGGTGAGAAGTGGTATCTCATGGTGGTTTTAATTTGCATCTCTCTGATGGCTAGTGATGCTGAGCATCCTTTCGTATATCTCTGGGCCCTCTGTATGTCCACCTTGGAGAAGTGTCTGTTCAGGTGCTTTGCCCGTTTTTTTAAATTGGATTGTTTGTCTTCCTGGTGTGGAGTCATGTGACAGCACAACATTTTTATTCTCCCTTCCATGCTCTATGTTTTAGATCTGTTGTGTGTATTCCCTATTTATTATAGTTAATTTTGCAACTTTTGTCTTCCTATCAGCTTTTCAAATGGCTGGTTTGGTGTGTCTATTATATTTTTACTTTTGCCCGTGAAGTTTTTTCTTTCATGAATTTTTTTCTTGTTGTGGCCTTTGTTTCCTGCTTAAAGAATATCCTTTAACATTTCTTATAAAGCTGTGTTAGTGATGAATTCCACTCATTTTTGCTTGTCTGGGAAACTATCCTTCAATTCTAAATGAGCACCTTGCTGGGAATAGTGTTCTAGGTTGTAGGTTACTTTCTTTCAGCACTTTAAATATATCATGCCACTCTCTTCTGACCTGTACAATTTCTGCTGAGAAGGGAATTTTGAGTGAATGAGGCCTTATTACCTCATTTTTCATATGACGAATGGAGATAGTTGTGAATAAGTGGATTTTTTCTGTTTGTGTGACCTTTTAAGGTGTAAGTTCATTTGAATTTAAAGACTTTAATGTTTAATAACCTTTTCAAGATTAAATTACTACTAGCTAGTATATGAATATGCTTTCAGTTGCTAATAGGAAAAAAATCCAGCTCAAACTATTTTTTTCTTGTGGTGATATATTAGTCATCTTTTGTTACTTAACAAGTTACTCTAAAACTTAGTAGCTTAAAACAACAGACATTTTTTTTATCTCATTTTTTTCTGAGTCAAGAATTTGGACATAGGGTCTCTGGCTCAGAGTCCCTCATGAGGTTGCAGTTAAGCTATCTGCCAGGGCCATGATGGAATCTAAAGGCCCAACTGGCAGAAGATCCCATTCTCTAAGCTCATTCATGTGGTTGTTGATGGGTTTAGTTTCTCACTGACCATTTTCTGGAGACCTCTTACAGCTCCTTGCTGTGGGTCTCTCCATAGTACAACTCACAACTTGGCATGTGGCTTCCCTCAGAGCGAGCAAGTGAGACAATACCCAAGATGAAAACATACTCTTTTTGTAACTGTTCTCAGACGTGACATCCCATCACTTCTACTATACTCCATTATTAGTTACAAATTAATCACTAGGTCTAGCCCACATTTACTGTGAGAGGATTGTATAAGGGCATAAATACCAAGAGTCAAAGATCAGTAGGTGTCATCTTAGAAGCTGTCTTGTAAAGGTGGCAAATCATTCAGTAGTTCTCAGCTTTATACAGGATGGGGCAAATGTAGGTTTACAGTTGTTCATATGGAAAATAATGTAGTAATTAATAAGTAATAATACAAGAATAAACTTTTGCATAATCACAACTGTAAACCTATTTTCGCCCCACTCTGTATACTATAGCATACCACACTGTCCATGTGAGAGTCTTGAACTTCACACCAATTCAGGGCACCCCTAAACCAATCCACATGGGCTACAGGAATGCTGTGAGCTAACCCATCAAAGCCTACCCCTCAAGCTGTATATGAACTTGGGTCTATTCCATCCAAACCATTATTGCTACATAGTGAGGAAAAATTGACTATATGTTGGGAAAACTCAGTCTTTCCAAAAGCTGGTAAAAATACTTGAGGTGTTTATTCAGACTGTCCTTTTTCACTTCACAGGTATAATCCATGAAGAATGAATAGAAAATGAACTTCTATACACTGTTTCTAGAACTCTAGCCACAATAATGGTCTGTTGGTGACTGACAACTAGCTTTATTCTGAGAAAAACCTCTGCCTTCTTAGATGTCGACCCCCTGCCTCCCAGTCCCTAACTGTACAGAGTTCCTTCCCAGATAGAGGAGAAGCATTATTCCAACAAGGATAACCAAGTCCTTGTATCCCTGGCTGTAAGACATAGTATTTTTATTTGAAAATAAAATTGAAGTCTTAAAACTTAAATGAATATTCAAGAAAATATGACGACCTTTTATTTTTTTCTGCATGATTCCAGCTATCACATTACTTGACAAAAAATTGAAAAAAGTCCTATTTTGGCCTCATAGTCTAAACTCTAGATTCTGAAGAATAGTAAAGAGGTCAATAAATGCAATCAAAGATGAAGCCCTTTGGAAGTCTAGTCATTCTTTTAAAGAAGCTGACTGTGGTGTATTGTGTTTAACCTCATAAGTCCAAAACAGGAGTTTCCCAGAACCTTCTGGACAAAAAGAAATTTTTTTTTACAAGAAGAATCTCTAGAATTTACACTGCTTTTTCAACATGTATATTGAAGCATGCAAGTTAGCGGGGCCTCAGACAATTTGGGCAGCATTATTGCAGGGACAAAAATAAAACAATCAGATCTCTACTCTTGGACACTGGAAGAAATGACAGCCACTAAAAGCTCAGCCACAGAAAGAGGCCAGAAAGTAGCCTGGTACAGTGAGCAGCTCAACAAATATGAACCCAAAAGCTCTGTAAGGTCACAGGCTACAACATCAATATACAGAAATCAACTGTGGTTTTGTATACTAGCAAGGGAAATCCAAAAATGAAAGGAAAACAATTTCATCCACAATACCACCAAAAGAATTACATATGTAAGAATAAATTTAACAAAGGAACTATAAGATTTGTACAATGAAAACTGTAAAACATTTAGAGAAATTAAAGCTATAAGTAGAGATATTTCATGTTCGTGAATTAGAAGGTCAATATTGTTAAGATGGCAGTTGCCCCAAATTGATCTACAGATCGAGGCAAACCCTGTCAAAATTTCTAGGGAATTACAAAGGATCCAGAATAGCTAAAACATTCTAAAAATGAGGAACAGTTCAAAACTTACTACACAGCTGCAGTAATCAAGACAATGACATTGATATAAATACAAAGATTAATGCAACAAAATCTGACAGTCTAGAAGTAAGCCTTCGTATTTATGGTCAATTGATTTTTTTACTAAAGTGCTGGGACTTCGGATATCAGATGCTAAAAAGATGAATTTAG
>VMDR010034175.1:0-11138 GCA_007922815.1 Macrotus californicus
GGCAGCACACTTACTAGCCGAACAGCACATCCATGGAAATGTGTCAGCCTTTGCAAGTCATTAACATAAGAAGAGATCACTTTTTTCTGTGTTTAGGCACTTAGTCATGTAGCTTCTGATGGCTGATTTCAAATTTGAAAATCTATTAAATCTGCACATAATTTGCATTTTGAAATATTCATTTTTCTCTTGATTGTAGAACCCCATACCGGGTTTCATGTTGCTTTTAAAATGCTGGATGCAGATGGTGATGAGATGGTTGAGAAAAAAGAATTTTTTAAGGTAAGTAGATTCTAGTTCTTTTTGGTTTATCAGCACCTAGAAATTTGTGTGATAATTTTCCATTTTCATACAATTCAAAACTATAACCACTGTTTATAAATCAAATATCAAGAAATCACTTATATACATTAAAAATACGAAATTTTTTGTATTACAACCTTGAGGAAACAGTTAAGGAACAGAGCGTAAGACTTCAAATAGAAATTAGCTGAAGCATCTATATTTTTTAGGGTTTTATTTTTATGATTTTCAGCAAATGATAATACAGTAGAAAGAGTCTCTAAAAATTCATAGGTCTGCTAAAAATTATTCTTACACCCCCTCCCGAAGAAAGGAATAAGAAAAACAAAAACTTAGATCTTGATAAAAAATAAGGGAAAATGGAAAAGCAACAGTAGGTATAAATTTGGTGCCTATTTTCCAGGAATTTGCTAAGGCTAATATTTGAGAGGCTGAAAATATGTTTAAATGAGTTTTCCCCAAGACATAACACCAGAATACCCAACCAGTAAATTTCAGTTCATTCCAGGAAAGTTAATGGTGATATTAAAAATACCTCTGCATATAAGCTGTTGGTTATGTGCCAGATAGGGGTCAGTTTTTTAATCTGCTAGAGTACTTCATGGAAAAAAAGTATGTCAGTTCTAGTCACCTGTTTTTTTCTTCCAGTCTCCAGTGTACTGGGAAAACAGATGGTAAATCTTATTAAAATTATGTATAAGATACAGAGTCTTTCCCTTACTGTTTAATGAAGTGACCAACAGCCATATGTGGCTGTAGAGCCCTTGAACTACAGCTGTGACTGAGAAACTTGAATTTTGTTTTAATTAATTTAAATTTAGCAACTGACATTGACTTTAGGTATTGGGGAGTTTTTTAAATAATTTTTCTATTTTTCAGTTACAGTTAACATATAATATTAGTTTCAGGTGTACAACACGGTGATTAAACATTTTTTAACTTAAAAAGTGATAGCTTCAATAAATCTAGTACCCATCCAACAATATACAGTTATTACAATATCATTGACCATATTCCCTATGCTGTACTTTACCTCCCCACGACTTTCTATAACTACCAGTTTGTACTTCTTAATCCCTCTACCTTTTTCTCCCAACACCCCTCCCATCTAGCAACCTCAAAATGTTTTCTGTATCTATGTGTGTGTTTCTCTTCCACTTGTTCATTTATTTTGTTTTTTAGATTCCACATATAAGTGAAATATGGCATTTGTCTTTCTTTGTCTGACTAATTTCACCCAGCATAATACCCTCTAGATTCATCCATGTTGCAGGTGGCAAGATTCCATTTTTTTTATAGGTGAGTCATATTTCATTGTATATACCCACTACTCCTTCTTTATCCATTCATCTACTGATGGACACTTAGGTGCATCCATAACTTGTGTATTGTAAATAATGTAGTGAACATATGACATATGTCTTTTTGATTTAATGTGTTGGGTTTCTTCAGATAAATACCCAGAAGTGGAATTACTGGGTCCTTCTTTGTCTCTTGTTATAGCTTTTATTTTAAAGTCTATTTTATCTGGTATAAGTATTGCTGCCACACATTTCTTTTTGTTTCCATTTTCACAAAATAACTTTTTACTTTCATTCTGTATGTCTTCTGATCTGAAGTGAGTCTATTGTAGACAACATATGTAAAGGTCTTGTTTTGTTGTCCATTCAGCCAGCATATGTCTTTTGATTGGAGCATTTAATTCATTTGCAATTTAATTATTGATATATATGTATTTATTGCCACTTTATTATTTTTTTTTTCTTCTTAAAGAAGACCTGTTAACATTGCTTGAAATCCTGGTTTGTTGGTGATGAACTCCTTTAGCTTTTTCTTGCCTGGGAAACTTTTCTGTCCTTTGATTCTAAATGATAGCCTTGGTGGATCAAGTAATATTGGTTGTAGGTCCTTCCTTTTCATCACTTTGAATATTTCATGCCAGTCACTTCTGGCCTACCAAGTTTCTCTTGAGAAATGAGCTGACAGTCTTATAGAAGCTTGCTTGTAGGTAACTAACTGCTTTTCTCTTGCTGCTTTTAAGATTCTCTCTTTGCTTTTAATCGTTAGCATTTTAATTATGATATGTCTTGGTGTGAGCCACTTTGGGTTCATTTTGTTTGGTGCTCTCTGTGCTTCCTGGACTTGAATGCCTATTTTCTTCACCAGGTGAGGGAAGCAATCCATCATTATTTTTTTCAAATAAGTTTTCAATTCCTTGCTCTTTCCTTTCCTTCCCGCACCCCTATGATACGAACATTGGTATGTTTGAAGTTGAACCAAAGGCTCATTTATTATTTACAATAAAGGCTTACATTAACCTCATTTTTTTAATTCTTTTTTCTTTTTGCTGTTCTGATTGGGTGTTTTCTGCTTCCTTATCTTTCAAATCTCTGACTTAATCCTATGGTTCATCTCCTCCACTGTTGATTCCTTGTAATGTATTCTTTATTTTAGTTATTGTATTCTTCATTTCTGACTAGTTCACTTTTATATTTTCTCTCTCCATTTTTGTGTTTTCTATCTCTTTGTTGAAGTTCTAAGCTCCTCTGTTGCTCTTAAGTTCACTGACTATCCTTATAAACAGTGTATTGAACTCTGCATCTAGTAGATTGCTTCTCTCCATTTTGTTTAGTTCTTTTTCTGGAGTTTTCTTCTGTTTTCTTTTGGGGCATTTTTCTTGTCTCCTCATTTTGACAGCCTCTCTGTGCTTGTTTCTATATATTAGGTAGAGCTGCTATGTCTCCTGGTCTTGATAGGGTGGCCTTATATAGTAGGTGTTCTATGGGGCACAGCCTTCTGCGTCACCATAGCTGGGCACTCAGGTGAGCCTCCATGTGGGCTCACCTCCCTGTTGTAGTTGAGCCTTGTTTGCCACATCAGTGGGAGGAATTTACCCCCTAGCCCATCCTCCACAAGCACTGGCTACAACCATTATAGAGGACCAGCTGTGCAGAAACCAGCCCCACAGAGCAAGACTCACTTTAGCAATGCTCTGGTGTCCACTGAGTCCTCCTCTGAATATATAGTTCTTGAAAATGGTTAAGTGGTGCTTATGCATGTTCCATAGTTGTCTGCCAGGTACACTAGCTCTGGGGCCTCCCAGGAAGTTCAGGCCAAGGTTAGCCACCATCTGTACCCTGCCCAGGACCTCCCGGCATGAGCTACAAAGCATTCTGTAGATGGCTGCTACTTGTGTTGGGCTTGGAAGTGCCTGGGAGAGGCCAGGCTGTGAACCATTGTTAGCTGACACTTGTGCCAGGCTTGGGGCCACTTAGCGAGAGGTATAGGACATGCTGAGGCCAAATGTTCCTCATTTGAGAGATATTAGGGAAGTCTGCAGTATCAGCCAGGATAAGCTGTTTGAATGGAAAAGCCACTGGAAATGGTTTGAGTGGGCTCACAATTTTGGTGGTGCAGTGTCTTAGTAAATTACCAGGGCACTGAACGATGTGAGCAGGTTGATGGAGACTCAGATATGGTGCCCACTTGCTGGCTGTGTGGGGAGAGGACTCAGAAAGGACCGTTGGTCTCTGCCAGAACTTCTGTCTGGGAGAAAGCTGCCCTTCCAGTCCTTACCCTGATGCCAGACACTTCATTTCCTCCCCATATGTCCCTGGTACCTTTCCAACTGCTGCCCCAGCATTGGAGCTCAGAGAGAGTGAGTCTGACCAAGTCCATTGGGCCCGTTAAGTGGAACACCTGGGACTCCAGAAGCCCTCCATCTCACTCGGCCATAATTCCCTCTGGTTTTCACAGCCAGAAGTTATGGGGACTCCATGGCACTAGAACCCTGGGGTGGGGGCTGGGTGGGGAGCCGGGACCCCTTGCTCATCAGGGGCACATTCACAGCTGAGATATCCCTCCCAATTTTTAACTGCCACACATGGGTTTGAGACCAAACCCTTCTGCTTTTCCGCCCCTCCTACTAGTCTCAAAGTGGCTTCTGATGTGTACCCGTAGTCATAGGACTTCTGTTCAGCCAGATTCAGTCTGTTCTCAATGATGGTTCTGTAACTTAATTGTCACTTCGATGTGGTTGTGGGAGGATGTGAGCACTGTGCTTACCTACTGCACCACTTTGACAGGAAACCCCGGTATCAAGAAATTCGGTATGTTTGAAACAACTTGAGTATGTGAGTTTACTTTTTCAGTTGTAAATTTTCTGAAATCTAAATACAGATCAAGTATTTCCAATGAAATCTGAGTTGAGATGTCCTATAAGTTTAAAATACACACTGGATTTTGAAGAAAAAAGAAAGGAATGTGAAATACCTCAATATTATATGGAATACAACATGTAGTAATAATTTGGGGATATGAATTAATTTCACATTTTTTGTACATTTTGCTGCACTTTAAAGAAAATGAAACTGGAAACTACAAATGATGAATTATGTAGGCAAAGACAATAACAAATTATTTCAGTCCAGTGGGCAGTTGTTATGGAGGTAATTGCACTTCACTGTTCCAAAAATCCATCTCTGGCCACAGTATGATAGGTGAATTAAAGAGGAGAGGCTGGGCTCGTTGCCACTTCTACTGCAAGGATGAAGACCATTCTCAGCAATTACACTGTCAACATCACTCTGAAGGGGTGCACAGTTATTGAGAAGGGCCCCAGAGGCACCCTGCAGAGGGACTTCAACCACATCAATGCAGCACTCAGTCTCCTTGGAAAGAAAAAGAAGAGGCACAGGGATGACAAATGCTGGGGAAATAGAAAGGAACTGGCCAACGTTCACACAATCTGCAGTCATGCACAGAACAGGATCAAGGGCAATTCCCTGGGCTTCCAAGATGAGGTCTGTGTACGCTCACTTCCCCATCAACATTATTCAGAAGAATGGTTGGTTCTCTTGTTGAAGTCAGAAATTTCTTGGGCAAAACATATTCACAGGGTTTGGATGAGATCACATGTTGCTTGTTCAGTATTTCAGGCCCAGAAAGATGAGTCGATTCTAGAAGGAAATGACATTGAACTTGTATCAAATTTAGTTGCTTTGATTCAGCAAGCCACGACAGTTAAAAAAAGGATATCAGAAAATTTTTGGATGGTATCTATATTTCTGCAAAAGGGACAGCTCATCAGGCTGATGCATAAGATCTAAGTTGTCCAGCTGTAGAAATAGCAAGGTGCCGAATGATTCCTCACACTTACTTGCAATATTCCTTACATTTATTCGTGTAATTTTAAAGATACAGTAAAAGCTGTGCATTGATTTGGGACTTTTTTCTTAAAGTGAACATTCTTTCCAGCTATTTGGCAAATAAACATTAAAAAAAAATAAAGAGTAGAGACTGGAGGCAAGGAGGCTCCTTAGGCTGCACCTGGGGCCTGGCTTCCAGGGGATTAAAGAAGTGAGGGAGAGAAGTCAGCCTGACTAGGAGTGTTGACAGTACTAATTAACAGAAGACTAGTTCCTACTGAGGATTGGCACGTCCAACTTAGGTTACATTACTGAATCTTTACAGCAACCTACAAAATAAGTAGTGGTGTCCCCAGTTCAAAGATGATGGCATGATTTGGTTCCAAATCAACCCATTTCTGCAGGCTGCTCTTGCCTCGATATCAGCCTGCCGATTTGAAGGAGAATTCAAAGAATGGGCTGAAAATGATCTTAACTCTGAGCTTGGAAACATTGACTTGACAAACTGGTAGGCCAGCCCTGTAGGGATGACAAGTGTAGCAAGAAGCTGTCTAGAAAACAATAATGTAGCCAGGATCAGGGAGCACTCTGGTCATTAATCAAATAAAGTGATTTAAGCCATGAGAGTATGTGACCTCACTGGGGAGAATGTCAAGTGACCAGGGATAAGACCAGATTCTTGAAATAGTTTCATTTAAGAGGCCAAGCTGAGGCTGAGAAGCCCAAGGATGAAGTTGGGGAAAGGAAGGTAGTAAGCCAAGAACCAAAGAAGGGAGAGGACAGCCCAGAGGGTATGGATAGTGGAATCTCAGAGAAAGAGGACAATGCAGTGATGTTTCACATCACCCTCTTAAAGAACAGTCATTAGGATAGACACTGAGTAGGGAGCCCCTTAAGCTTTGTAGGTCATCGGGAGCCATTACAGAAGCTATTTCAAAAGAGTGGTAGGGATCAAGCCAAAAAGGCTAAAGAGGAGTGAGCAGGAAGTGCAAAATTGATGGCAGTGGATAAGAATTATTCTTCTGAAGTGTTTGGTGATTAAGGAAGGCAATTAATTAGATTAGTTTCAGGAAGAAAACATGACTGCACAAGTAGAACCTGAGATTCCAGTGTCATAAATCACAAGGTACCAGTACACTCCACCTCAGTCTACCTCAGCTGCAAGAACAGGAGATACTTAAGGTTTGCTGTTATTACCCCAATAGAGGTTAATAATTATGAAAAGCCTGTGAATTCTCTTTGGGTTAATTAGCTGCTAGAGTTGGTTCATTCCCTCAGACCTGGATAAATGTCCTGCTCTTATTCCTGGGAGTCATAGGGCATCGGAGCCTACTATCCCCACATCCCCAGAAGCGGAAAGTTGGAGGTCATGTCATGAGGCAGACACAGTAGCACCCGTGGTAACATCACAGGGTGCTTACTCTCCAGGACCAGAGCTGTGGTGCACTGTTCTAATGTATGATGGTAGCCCATGGCCGAGTGACAGCCTGCAGAGAAAGGCCACACCAAATGTGAAACTGAAAAAGGCAAGAGGTCTCCTATCACTGGACACAAAGCTTCTTCCTGCCTTCCACAGCCTCTGCTCCTGAAACTGTCAGGCACACTTACTTTAAAAGTTCCTCAGATACTTTTTTTAACAGAACAGTATAAAGTGCTGTATTTGTGGTATACATTCTGAAATCTACAATTTTTTTTCTTAAATGTCTGAAAGATTCTTGGATGATCAAACCCCATGAATCAAGAAAACAAGAAAAAGAATATGTTAGGATACATTACTGATTTTTTTTTTTAAGTTTAAGGTTCTAAAGGTCAACTGTCGAAGCCTATAAGAGGTTCTCTGTGCTGCCCTGTGTGGTTCAGTTGGTTGAGTATCATCCTGCAAAGCAAAGGGTCACCAGTTCAATTCCCAATCAGGGCACATGCCGAGGTTGCAGATTCAGTGCCCCATTGGGACACATGAGAGGCAACTGATGGATGTTTCTGTCACATTGATGTTTCTCTCCCTCTCTTTCTCCCTCCCTTCCTCTCTCTCTAAAAATAAATAAATCAAATCTTAAAAAAAAAAAAAACAAAGGTTCTCTGTGCTGATCTTAGAAACAACACTAAAAATGATAACCCATGGACCCTGTCAATTTAAAATAGCAGTTTAGAGGAGAAAAAACAGTGTTCGCATTGGTTATTTAAATAATTATTTCACATCCATGATCTTGCATTAGGAAACCTAAGTATGTAGCATGTTGTATTTGAAATGTTATTGGAGGAACCAAACAGTTCCTTTCAGATCAGAAAAACATATTTAAAGGGCAGGGTGGGTGCGGGGGATTATCTGAATGTTTCTCCAGTAAATTTTATTCATTGCTTTTCCTGCCATAAGTACTAGAAAAGTAATGCAAACACAAAAGTAATGATAAAATATATTAAAATAAAGTCTTATGAAACTGTCCTAAAATCTAAATTGCTTGAGTTTGTTACGTTGCTGTTTTGTGGTACATTTGTGTTTTATTCATGTCCAGATCTGGAAACTGTGTTGGTAAGTGTATTGCTTATTTCTTTACCCCAAGAGTAAGTGAGTCAGCAACTATCTGCATATGCCATTCCCTGCCAGATAATAACAAACACCACCAGCAGTGGTCAGAGCCTGTGGTCGTTGATTGGTTTATATTTACCTTACCTGTGGCCCACCTGCTTCTTTGGCATAAGTGCCAGGGTTTTAGTGTAATTTCTTTAAACAATACACTGATGAAAGGTGTGTTTACTCATGCGGATTTCTTCTTGGTGGTCCTTTATTTCACATTGTTCCGAACTGGTGGGAAGGACTGTGCTTTTCATGAAGCAGTGTTAACTTCTGCCATGCAGAATACACCTCCTGGAGCTGTTATTAAATAAATACAAAAGCCTTCCAGTAGAATTTTTTCTTCTTGATTTTGAAATACTGTTTTTGTGTCAGAATTTAAACTTCCTGATCTGCAAGCAAAAATAAGTTAAATCAACCCTACATACTTTTCTCCATTTTCAGCCTAAAGTTGAAAACATGGATCAGTGTAAACTTAGGTAGTACATTTTTAGACACTCAGAATCTGTACTTGGTGAATGTGTCCTCCTGCTTCTTTTACCTCTTGTGTCTAACCAGTTTACCTTCTTGCTGTTTGTCTAACAGAGCACCCCTGTTTATACCAGAAACTTAGCTGTCCTCTCTACCTAAAATATCCCTTTCCTATGCCTTTAGTAGCTTTCAGTTGTTCAGATCTCAGCTCAGATGCCATGTCCACAAAGAGAACTACCCAAAAAAGCCTATTTTTTTAAGATTTTATTTATTTTTAGAGAGAGGAAAAGGGAGTGAGAAAGGGAGAGAAACATGAATGTGCAAGGGAAACACCGATTGGTTGCTTCTCGCACACCTCCACGTGGGCACCTGGCCTACAACCCAGGCATGTGCCCTGACCAGGACTCAAACAGGCGACCTTCCTATTTGTGGGACATTGCAACCCACTGAGCAGCACCAGCCAGGGCCAGAATAAGCCTGTCTTAACATCATCCTCTCCCAAGCAGTCCCGAATCCTGTTACTCTTGCTTTCTTTTATTGTAGTCACAGCACTTAATACTATCTAAAATTTCTTATTTGTTCACTTGTTTGTTACCTGTAGCCCATTAGAATATATAAGTTCAGTGAGAGCAAGGACATTGTCTGTCCTTAACCACTGTATTCCCAACACTTAAAACAGAACTTCGGTCACATAATGGGTACCTAGTACATTGCTATCATGAATCCACATCACGTACAGCTACTTCAGAAAGTGTTTAGTAGATCAGAAGGACCTTCGGGCATGAATGCACACCTAGTTACAAAGTGTTTATGATCTTTCACATGGATCTGTTACTGCAGAACTAACTGTACGGTACTGTAATCTTCATGGTACCCTAGAACCTGCTATAACCAACTCTCTGAGTCCAAACTGAAATGTTTTAGGAAAGACTCTGACATGACAAGCTTTATCTGGCACTAAACCCATTAGACTACAGGGCAGGCTCTTGTTCTAAATTTCACACCGTGTTAGAATAAGCCAGTGTTATAATAAGCCTCCTCAAAAATTCTTATTTCAGTGAACTAATCCTATTTGCTATCTTTGTTTTGTTTATTTATAACTATTTGACAATGGCCATGTAAAGATTATAACAACTATGTTAAATGTCATATAAGAAAAATAAGTTTTGAATTTTCTATAAAAATTTACAATCATTTTATGAATAACATCTATTAATTTTATTTCTTTAATTGTTATATACATGATAAATTGAACACTTGTGAACTATTGGTGGGATTGTAAATTGGTGTAGCCATTTTGGAAAACAGTATGGAGGTACTTCCAAAAATTAAAAATAGAATAAAAAATATGTTACAACCTGGCAACTTTGGGGTACTTATCTGAAGAAATCCACAACACTAATTCAAAAAGACATATGCATCATCCCTGTGTTCACTGCAGCATCATTTACAGTAGTTAAGATACAGAAGCAACCTAAGTGTCCATCAATAGACAATTGTTTCAAAAAGATATGGGCCCTGGCTCAATGGGTTGAGCATCATCCCACAAACCAAAAGGTCACTGGTTCAATTCCTAGTCAAGGCATATGCCTGGTTGCCGGCCAGGTCCCTGGTTGGGGATGTGTGAGAGGCAACCCAATCAATTGTTTCTCTCCCACATTAATGTTTCTCTCCCTCTCTTTCTCCCTCCCTTCCTCTCTCTCTAAAAGTACGTAAAAAAATTTTAAAAAATGTTAAAGATATGGTGTATACTCTGGTTTCTCTTCAAATTATATAAATTTTTCACCTTAAAAAGATATGGTACATATATATACAGTGGATTATTTTAAAATATTCAGCCATAAAAAAGAATGAAATCTTGCCATTTTCAACAACATGGATAGACCTGAGGGCATTATGCTAAATGAAATAAGTCTGACAGAGAAAGACAAATGCCATATAATTTCACTTATAAATAGAATCTAAAATATAAAACAAATGAACAAACAAACAAAACAGAGCCAACTCATCAATGCAGAGAACAAACATTACCAGAAGGACAAGAGTGGGGAGATGAGCAAAATATATAAAGGGAATTAAGGAATACAAACTTCCTGTTACAAAATAAGGAAGTTATGAGTGAGTAACAAACAGCATACAGAATGTAGTCAGTAATGCTGTAATTACTTTCTGTGGTAATAAAAGGTAACTAGACTTCTCGTGGTGATCACTTTGTAATGTGTATAAATATTGAGTCAGTGTGGTGCACCTGAAATTAATATAAACAATACTGTAAGTCAGTTATACTTTAGGGGGAAAAAAAAAGGATCCATATTACCAATATGAGGAATGAACAGGAGATAGCACCATTACAGAGAAATGTTTAATATTGAACTTGGCATTCTACAATTTGATTGTCAACTTAAAAAATAAAGGATAAAACCAATATAAAGCTTTTCAACTTGTTTCCCTAAAGTAAGTAGGATGATATTGAAAAGTTTGAGGGATTTAGAGAAATACAGATAAACACTTGCCTAAAATAAACATAGTAGAAGCAGCTAAGTTTGAGGTAGTTATTTTGAAGTTTAGCTGCAGCAATTTTTAAACTTTTAACAAAGATATAGCCCAGAAAAAAATGGGTGAAGCTTAATTTCCTTTATATATTT
>VMDR010034176.1:0-11142 GCA_007922815.1 Macrotus californicus
ATACTTCACAACTCAACAAAATCAGCCTATTTCTGATAGCAAAACTTGATGGAAATATTTCAAGAAAGTATGGATAAAGACATAAAAATTTTTCAAAAAAAATCCCTTACATGAATGTTGGCATTGTATAAAGTAATACTTTATCACAAAAAATATGGTGTTAATCTCTGAAATTCAGTTGGTTTCATGTTCCAAATATAAATTTATTACATTAGAGAATAAAAGAGAAATCAATGTAAACATTTCCCCAAGTGTCAACTTCAATGTCTACTGAAATAAGATCCAAGTATCATAGCAAACAGGGAACATAAGGAGTATTCCTCAATCCGGTGAATGACATCTTTGAAATCCTTACACCTAACTTTATATCTGATGATGAGGGAGTGCATGCTTTCCCTCTAAGATGAGGAATAAACAAAGATGCCCCTTCTCACTAACATTCAACATTGTGCAGAAATCAACAATACACTCTGATTTTAAAGTGATTTAAAGTGATGTATCCTGAATCCCATTCTTTTACCACGTACCTTGAGAATGTTCAAGCACAATTCCTTTATCAATCATTAATAATTGCATAGGGGAGTAAAATGCAAGTAATTTCAAAAATTACTAAAATAGACCCTTCAATCTGGTAATTAAAGTATAACAATTGAATTGGACTTTTAAATCTCAATAGGGATGACTGAAATCTGTCACGGAAGATACTAAATGATCAAAAGAGACACAGTTGGCATTATTGCAGAAGAGCTTTTCTTGCAGGATCTTTGAAGGTTGCTATTTATCCAGTGGATGCACTTACAGGCATCAGTAGATGGGTAGCAGGCTTTGGGGACCTTCGTGTTTGCTGAATTCAGGTTAGATTTGAGTTACTGCAATGGAGAATTCATTGTCTTAACTATTTTCAAAGATGGAGTGTATTCATAGACACAGTGCAATTTGATTAAAGGGCAAATTCTGGCAATCTTGAGGATTGCTTTTGTTACACCACCCCCATTACATATGTTATAAAAATAAATTGACCAGGGAAAATAATTACAACCTGTCCTAGCTGTTAGAGCTATTACACTTAATCAAGTATCTATGGTAACTCTTCCTATATCAGGATTTTCATGTCCATATACAGTTGTTTTCTGTCTACATTAATCAACAACAATCATCATTCTCACTTATAATATCTGCTTTCTTGTCAGGATTTGACTGAATTTTTTTTTTTTTGTCTTTGAACTTCAGAACTAGTTCCTTGAAAACAAACACTGTTGCTGTTATTCTGCCAGTGAAGATGGAAAAGACAGAGGGTTCTTTTCTTCTTGTGCGTGTAGATAACCATTTAAATTTCAGATAGGTGAATCTGATTGCAGGAACCTGAGGGTATCTGCAAGGGTGACCTGGAAAGTAGGTAGCCTCCAATGTTAATATTTATAATATGTGTTGTCCTCTGGTCCTTTTTAAGACTCATAATGTTTATGGGGGAGGGTGGGGGGCTCTTCCCTTCACATAGAAATGGTTTAGATTCTGGCTGAGAAAAATGAATAACAAATGACCATATGGTTTCCTCTGATTTGTGATGGGGGAGAACTAAATTTGATGAGGCAAGAACACATCTGATTGATAGAGCTGGATACTACTGACAGAAGGCACTCCTTTGATCATCAGTGGAGTCGACAGAAAAGGAACTTCTCTAACAGAGCCACTGATCTGAACGCATTCAAATTCCAAATACAAAGACATTTGACGCTAAATTGTTCGAAGTCTTGTTACCATGCTGGGTTCCAGCAGATGTTCAAAGGGTATAATTGAACCTGAGTGAGAATTATGATTTCTTCAGACACTCATGGTTGTATTTCTCCTGTCTCTATTTTATTTTTATTTCTGCCAATATTCACTTGTTTAGGAAATAATATTCTTTATTGGTTATTCAGAACAGAAGTGTTTCATTATTTCAATATAGTTCCTCCTCTTAATATAGCAAAATGCTGTGTGCTCAGCTCTAGTTTGCCAACCTGATGAATTAAATATTTCTCACACCACACTCTGCCCATAGCTTAGTTCTGGACCCTACAGACTGACTTCTGGTGTGTTTCTTTACTGATCTACCAAAATTCTTTCCAATGTTTCTAAATTATTGATTTGCCAGCACAAGACCCTACTGTACTCGACTTCATACTTTATGCAAAGTTTACTGAAAATGGAATACAGATCTTAATGTAAATCCTCAAACTATAGTGATTTCAGAAGAAAACAGTAAATAAAATATTTTTTATTTAGGGCTAGGCAAAAGTGTTCTAAACAGGATAACAATGCATAGACAATGAAGAAAAAAACACAATAAGAAAAAAACTCTTGCCCTGTAAATATCCCTATGAAGAGCATTAAAATGCAAGCCACATACTGGAACAAAATACTTTCCACTTACATGTCTCTCAGAAGATTTCCATCCAGAGTATAGGATGAAAACTCTAAATCCAAGAGTAAAACAGCAAATAATTCAAACAGAAAATGAGCAAAAGTCTTCAACACTTTATCAAAGAAGATATATGAGTGCCACAAGCCCATATAATGATGATTAACATCACTAGTCATTATGAAAATATAGATAAAGCCATCAGGAAATACCACTCCAAAACTAATGGAAAACGTAAAAAATATATAGACAATACTAAGATTCTGGAAAGGACACAAAACAACTGGGTCTCTCACACATTATTGGTGGTAATATAGAACAATTACAACCAATGTGGAAACGGTTTAGCACTTTTTATAAAGTTAAACACATTCTAACAGTTGGCTCAGAAGTTCTCCCAGATATTTATCTTCAAGAGGCGCAAACACCCATACAGGAGTCTTTTATAACATCTTCGTTTGCAATAGTCAAAACCTAGAAACAACATAAATGTCCTTCAAATGGGGAATGGATTAAAAAAAAAAAAACCCTCTATACACTAATCATCAGGGACATGCAAATCAAAACCATGATGGGATACTACCTCACACTTGTTATTTTATTATCTAAAAGACAAAAAGATAAATTTGGTGAAGATGTGGGAAAAGGCACGCCTTGTGCACTGTGGGTGGGATGCATCAATAAATCGGTGCAGTCCCTATGGAAAGCAGTACGGAGGGGCCTCAAAAAATTAAAAAGGACTTCTATATGATCCAGCAGCCCTGTTCCTGGACCTACATCTAAAGGAGATGAAATCAGTATTTCACAGAGATATCTACTCCCATATTCAGTGCAGCATTATTCACAATAGTCCAAGTATCAAGGCAATCTAAGTGTCTGTTGACAGCTGAATGGATAAAGAAGATATTATATATTCCATACATAGACATAAATAGTAGATACACACACAAAATGGAATGTTATTCCGTCTTTAAAAGAAAGGAAATCTTGTCATTTGCAACAACGTGGATAAACCTGGAGGACATTAGACTAAGTGAAATAAACCAGACACATACTACATGATCTCATGTGTATGTGGAATCTGAAAATGCCGTGCTCATAGAGCCAGAGAGGATGCTGGTGGTTACTAGGGGCTGAAGGTTGAAGGAAGTGGGAAAATGTTGGTCTAAAGGTTCAAGTATTCAGTTATGCAGGATGAGTAAGTCTGGAAATCTAATGTGGAGGGTGGTAACTATAGCTAATCATAATGTATTTTCTTTTAACTTGAAGCTTGCTAAGAGAGTTTATCTCGATTGTTTGCAAATAGAAACTGTCTGAGGCAATGGATACATTAATTAGTTTGATTATACTAATGGTTTCACAACATATATAAAAATCATGTTGCATACCTTTAATGTGCACAATATTTAATTTGTCAAGTATACTTCAATAAAGCTAGAGATAAACTGTGTACATATATACCATGGAATATGACCTGCCTTAAAAGGAACAAGTTATGGATGCATATGACAACTTGATCTCACGAGCACTATGCTGAATAGAAAAAGGGCAACTTCAGAAGGTTACATGTGGTATGATTTCATTTATATAATATTCGATATGAGCTATTACTCTGTGACAGATATTTCCTGAGTGATTTTTCTCGTAATCAAACATTTAATCCATCCTCGGAACAAGCCATGGAGACAGGTATAATTATTGTCTATATTTCTTGGCCAGGAAATGACATCACGAAGAAGTTACAATAGAATCTTCCCTCAGTGTGCATAGCCAGTAAGTGGCAGAACAGATGCTCACCTGCAGGGAATTGCTTCCCAGGGCGTGAAACTCAAGGCCTTATCAGTGCCACTCCTGTCATCATGGCCTGGCCTCAGGTTTTCTGTCTTTACTGAGAGGGATTTCCTGACCATGTTGTCTAGTGTCACGCCAGACTTTTCCCCCCTAGTTATTGGGGTGATGTTGGTTAATAAAATTATATAGGTTTCAGGGGTACAATTCTATAATACGCCATCTGAATATTGTATTGTGTGTTCACCACCCCAAGTCGTGTCTCTTTTCATCACCAATTTTCCCCTCTTTCCCTTCTCCTACCTCCCCCACCCCCATTTCCCTCTGGTGACGACCATTCTGTTGTCTGTCTATGAGGCTTTCGTTTTGTTTTGGTTTTTACTTTTTTTTTCTTAATTCTGTTTATTCTCTTAAATGTCTTTATTTTTTATCATGACATTTGCCCCTGACATATTATTATCTGCCTTCTTTTTCTAGAAGGCATGCTCATGGGAAGAGGGACTTGATTGTGTTGTTCACTTCTGGATTTATACTGTCTAGAAGAGTAGTGAACAGAAGAAGTGTTGCATATTTATTGGAGGTTGGAAGCAACTTTTTTGAAGTACATATTATTTTCATTTTTTTATAATTGAAGAGGCTAAGCAGGTCACCCAATGTCATAGCATTAGTGAATAATTTAGCTAAAATTGTAATACAGTCTTGTGGTTTGAAACATGGTACTCTTAGCCATAATAAAATATTACTTCTTAATGTAATTAGGGTTGAACTTCCTGTCTGAAATGTGCTACCATCAGCTCTCATTTTATTAAAACATTGCCCAAAAGTCTTTCATGAAACTCCTTAGTCTCTGCTAATAATTTTTGAGCTTCAGCTTCCTCAAATGTCTACAAAACATATTTCCTCTCAAATACAAGTTCTTGATTTTATTATTATTTTTAATTGCACATCTGCTTCATCTTAGAGTAAAAGTCTAAGTTCATCGTGGTGGTAGAGTGCTCTGAAAGTTACAGAATTCAGATAGATAACAAACCTCAGAATACAAAGACCACGGATTACCTTGCACATGTTAGGGTTGGCAATGGTCTCTGCTTTCTTGGAACCGTGTTGGAGATACGTAAGTTCTTCCTTCAATGTGGATTGCATAATCTTCAAAGGGAAAAGAAATAGAAGCACCCTCATGATGCTACATTTAGGTAGGTGCCAAGAATGGGGGAAAAAGAGAAAAGAAAAACTGTGCTGAGTTTATTGACTACAATCACTTTTTTATCTCTGCACGTCATTTCATATCCCTGGTTAAGGACCAACTCTGCTGATTTTTCTCTCTAGATTCATATTGGCATTACTCTCGACCTCTCTTGTGACTCTACACATTAGAGACGTGGTAGCCCTTACAGTGGCCTCTGATGGCATGTGCCCATGGAGTGCTTGAAGTATGGCTTGTTTGAATTGAGATGTCTTGGAAATTTAAAATATGATATGTACTAAATTTCAAAGACTTTGTATGAAAAATAGAATGTAAAATATTTAATTTATGTTTTATATTAATTACATGTTAATTGATAATATTTGAGATATATTAGGTTAAGTAAAATATAATATTTATATTTCTATCACCTGTGTATTTTTACATGTGCTTAGCATGACCTCTAGAAAAATGGAAAGAAAATATATGGTTTCATATAATATTTCTATTGGATAATAAAGACTTGGAAAGTATTCACACACTTTTCTTCCTATTTTATTTGGGCATGGATTCTGTGATGTATTCACTGGAGTTATTAATAGCATTCTCACTTTACAATGGGGAATATAACCCTCAGAAAGCTTAAGTACCCCCACAAAAATTAAGTTATTGCCAACTACACAAAGAATCTTGTCGCTGACCCAATGAAGGGAATCATTTTTTATTTACTCACACAGCCACCTTCATTTTAGGCATCCTGTACTAATTTTCTTATGTATTTGTATTTGACCAGAATTGCTTATATCTTGCTTTTTCATCACACTTACACTTGGTACCTGGCACAAGGTTTACACTGAAGGCACATTTTTTTATGTTTCCAAATATTAGGTCATCGATTTCTTTGAATTGACTCATTTTCTCCATAATATCAAGAAATTGCCCCACCCCAGGAACACTGGTAGGGAAATAGTGGAACCCTATTCTTTCTTCTCCGGATTTTTGCCACCTTCTTTATCTGGGGGACATTATGTGATAGAACCAAGCCCAACTATCCCACGATAACAACAATGAAACTTTGATAGGGTTGCCTATGGCTTATGTATGCAGTGTACTCACTACGGCTTGGCTTATAATATAGGCCCTTAGCTCTTGGGATCACAGTTATTCCATCATTAATTCTTTTTTAAAGACTGTCAGCAGGTCTGTCTATTACAGATTTCTAAGTCACATTGCAGGGCAGCCATGTAGGCTAGATTTTCTATTTTGTCTTTTTAAATCACAGAGTGGTTTAAGCCTTGGTTAGATTTAACTACAAAATGCTGAAGATTTTAGGGTGGATAATACCAGTCCCATAATCTAACTACAGAGGGAACTTTCTTAAACTGATGAGTATCATCTGTAATTTTATTATTCTTTTTTTTTTTAATTTTATTATTCTTAAATTGAGTTACTGTGATTCCTTCTTATCTCATTAAATTCCTTCCCACACAGATTATGTCAAGTAGTGTCTTAACAGGATAACCACTTCATTCTTTACTGATAGGATTAATTACATGGCCAAAACCTCAATGTTATTGACCATACTTTGGTTGATATTTTTGGTTATTGTGACTTTTACATACTTATTTTGTGGTGGTAAGGTTTATTTGTTTCAGATTATATTTGTAGAGAATAAACATTAAGATATAGCTATTTATTTATTTTTTTCTTATTCAATGTCCAAACTCTCTGTAGCATCTTTTCTGCCATTGAAATTGACTGCATTCTTGGATATTTTTAATGCTTTTTGCAATTTTTCTGAATGCAATTAGCCAGTGGGAATACTCTAAAGGTCTTCTGTGTGAAGAGAGGCAGGAATATTAACATGAGGTAGGAAGGCACATCCACAGCTGGATTAGAATTTACAGGGTTTCAATTCCTCTCAGTAGGATTAGGTATTTTTCTAGAGATTCAGAAGTGATCATTCAGGGTCATTTCTCCCCTCTCAAACCCTAATTTATTGATATTTTCCTTTTCCTTCTTATTTTAAGATATGAAACCCCATTTCTGTTTTTTTTAAGTCCTTAATAACAAATAAATTTTCTCTAATTTCTCTTTTTTCACAATTTAGAATGTAATGCTGTCGTATGCTCATAGCTCATATGCTGAAAGTTCCAGAAGTCATCCTCCAGAAAAACCTTCACATTATGTGCACTCTGATTGCATTTATATGTATATACCTAATTCTTTTTTGTCCTATTTAATATTATTCATTTCATGTTATATCAAGACCACTTCACATATTGCAATTCTCTTAAAATAGTTTTTTGTAGTTCTGCCTACTTCTATTTTTTATTTAAATTTTTTTTATTGTTGTTCTATTACAGTTATCTGAATTTTTCCCCCTTTGCCCTTCTCCACCCAGCCCACACCCTGCTCCCACCATCAATCTGGCACACTGTTGTCCATGTCCATGGGTCACTCATTCATGTTCTTTGACTAATCCTAATTCTTTCTTAATAGTGACAAAAATAAGATATAAAATCATAATTGGCATTTGTATTATCTCCTCTCTTGCATCCAACTCTCTAATTCTGCCCTCCATAACAGAATGTTTTGTTTCTTAATATCTGATTATTTTATAGATTTTATTCTTTAGGGAATTCTTCACTCTTTCATTTATTTGTCCCCACTGGTTTTCTGTTTATTATGTATCACATCATCATAGTGATTTTTCCAGTCCTGGTGATCTAACTCCAATATCTGAATCAAACCTGATTTAGTGTTTAATGTTTAGATTTCTCCTTATTTTCAGTCATGGTTGCCTATTTTTTCAACATGCCTAGTGTATTTTAAGAATCTAAACATGGATATTGTGCATAAAAATTGAACAGGCTCTGTATTACTTCATCTGCCTCTTAAGAGGGTTTATTCTCCCCCCTGCTGGGCAGGTGCAGTGGCAACTGTTCAGTCAAACCCATGTAAGGCATGTGCTGAGTTCAGTCTGCACTGCGACCAGGTGTCTCTGTCCCTATCTCGGTCAGATGTTTATCTGTGATGCATGCCATTGTTTTTAAGTAGGACCTCATGTAATCTGCCTCACATCTCTCCCTCTTGTGTCCTAGCCTCTAATTTTGTTCCTGTAGATAACAATGCTTTTTTGTTTCTTTTTCAAATGCTGTCTTCTTTCTTTTTAACTTCCCATACCACGTGCCAAATATCCCGAGGACAAAAATCTATTGTGTGCCTAAAGCCCCTTCAGCCTGGTATTGCTATAGTATTTTTATGCAGCTTTTCTATTTCTTTAGATGGGCTTATTCATCTGTTGTCAGCTACCCCAGAAGCGTTCAATTTGCTCTAAAAATAAACATACAGTTTAACATTTTGAACCAGACTGGTTAACACACTTATCCAAGTGTTAGTAGGGGAATATATTTGAAATAAGGAGATCATTTCCTCAACTCCTGATTCTGTGAGAAAAAGCAGATGCCAGCCCTTTTCTAGGTCACAGATGTCTCCTGGAGCCTCACAAGGCTTTTATAAGGGCACTAATCCCATTCATTAGGGCTTCATCCTCATGACCTAATCACCTCTTATCTCTTAATACCATCATCACCTTGGCGGTTAGGTTTCAACCTATGAAATTTGAAGGCCACAAATATTCAGAGCATAGCACTTGTCTACATAGTCATAATGAAATATATCACTTAATATAAAAATAAAATATTCTAATAAATATCCATTTGCTTCACTAAAGTGATCTATTTATAGTCAGGAAACTTTATATTTCATCTTCATATTTTTAGTATTTAGCCTAGTGTTGTGTATATCAAGGATTTTGAAAAGTACTTGTTTTACTGTTTTGTTGAAGAAAAACTCCTTAATCTTATTTTGTTGGACATATTACATTCTGCATATTAACTCATCTTCTATGCAACTGTACAATGCCTTCTTACTTATTACTGTTTTTCAATTTTCACCCAAGGATATGCCCATTGATCCTAGAGAGAGGGGAGAAGGCAAGGGTGGGGGAAGAGAGAGAGAGGGAGAGAGAAATATCTATCAGTTGCCTCCTGTATGTGCCCCGACCAGGGATCTAACCCACCCCCCAGGCCTGTGCCCTGACCTGTGATGAGCCCACCACCTTTTTGTGTACAAGATGATGCTCCAACCAACTGAGACACCCAGGCAGGCCTTCCTTGTCATTTTTAAAACGTTACCAATGTCACCCTGTACTACACCCAGATTTCAATTATACTCTATTCTGTCTCTAGACTCAAAACAAACTTCTCCCACCTCTGCTCAATTTTATTTTCTCTACACTCACTGTAGTCATCCTGAAGCTCAGCCCAGTGCATAGAGATTTTGAACTGTTCTCTTTGTGTAAGTTGCATGTTCTGTTTGAGCACTGTTATTTCAGACACCTCCCGTCTCCTTGCTGGCCTCAACCCGGCATTATTATTCAAACTCAGCTTACTTTATGCCACTCAGAAATGAGTCATTTTCTACTGTACACTTTCGCCACAGAATTAAAATCAAACTCCTCACCTCCTCAGCTTCACATTCAAAATTTGTTAATACCTTGACTTTTAAAATTGAGCTTCCATCATAAACTCATAAACAGTTCCAGTTCTTATGCTTTACATCACTTTTTCATTTTCTACTTTGAACACACCCATTTGTACTCCTTTATGAAAACCTGTCCTGCTGCCCAAGATTAAGTAGACTCCAGACTTCTCTTTCTCTCGTGTTCTTTGGAAAACCTTCCCACATGAGTCTACACGCTTCTTCCTGGGAAAGGAGTGTTTCTTTTTCTACACCTCCACTGATACAATCTCACCTATTGATGATATAGAAGCGTTCTACTTTCTCAACAAGTCTCTTTGGTACTTCCTTATGTTCTAACATAGTTATTTTTATTTAGAAATATTTCTATATATTTTAAATTGCCATACGTGAGGCTCACCTGTCAGAAAAATAGCCTATTATCAGTGACCAAACATAATCAATGACATGAAATTGAACTGAGACAGTAATTTGAGCAACTGAGAATCAAGTGCTAAGTCACATTATAAAGAAATAGTAGGGAACAACAAGGGTTACAAAAGTTCTAAAATACTAAAAATAGATTTTAAAAACTCAGCCAGTTAGAAAAGGAAGGCCAAAAATGTGTTTGGATGATAGTTTGTTTTATTGTTTTAAACATATTTTCATATTTTGACCACCCTCCGCACACCAGATCTGAGTAACTTAAGATTGAAAATAGACAACTAGGCACTGTATCTGCCCTCGGTTTCCTTGGAGTCTTAGTGAGGATGACAGTGATGCACGGATTCTTACCAGTATGGAGGACTCTGGGAGTGCAGTGCTAGGAAAATAAACAGGTTTTTTTTTGTTTTGTTTTGTTTTGTTTTAGTGGAGCATGTTGTTTAGTCTGAGAAGAAAAAGATGACTAGAGGAAAACTGGGAAAAATATTGATTATTGGCTGAGGAGAAAGCATTATTGCCAGAAAGTGCAGATTTCACATAGATCCTCAGGCAAGGAAAATAACAGCACTTTAAAAAATGGAGAAAAGTGTCAGCGCATGAACAGAGTAAGGATAACAGAGGGATGCAAAAAGCAGATCCTTAGGGAATGTTAGAACTACTTCCAGACTTTGGACTTTATTTTAATTATTATGCAAAACTTTGAAGAGGCTCAAGTTTGCATTTTTTTTTATAGAACTATCAGCTCAAACACAATGGAATAAACTGGTTAGATAACAATGGATAGGGACCAGTTAAAAGACAT
>VMDR010034177.1:0-11138 GCA_007922815.1 Macrotus californicus
CCTCTGAACTGGAAAAGTTCATAAATTGATACTCATCCACTGAATGTAGTCACTGTTTAGATATATGTTGTAATCTTCATGGTAATTTTCTCTCTATGCATAGCATGAGTGCCTTTAGACAGAAATGTATTGCAGTAATATTTTTCACACCCAGAGCATTTTTGCTACAAAAAACTCTAAACAGAAGGTGTTCCAGATGGTGTCCCTTTAATGTGTATTCTTTGTATACTTTAAAAATTATTATTTTGGAAAAATAAAGCTTTCTTGATTACACTTAAGGGTTTCTGGCATGCTGTTTGGTGCTGTGACTGGGACTGCATCCTGTCCACTTCTTTTATGCCTTAATCAGAATTTCTGCCTTCAAAAAAAGAAAAGTCATGTTTTTGAGTATCTGTTGTTTGTCACTGAGTACTCTGGGTCACAAGGTCAGGAGGCCTTTTCCTGGACAGTAGGTTATATATTCACTTTAACTGGAATTTTTAATAGATTACAACACCCTTTTCCTAAAATGTGAGAACTATTTCTGCACCTCAGCCACACTTTCTGTATAGCTCTTTCGGATAAATGAGCTACAGTGTTCTCCATCGTTACGTCATAACAGCTTCGTAGCCGTTTGTCAAAGGCACCTGTGATTAGGCTTCCACCAAAAGGCTGCTGGTTGTAAGGAACACAGTAAACATGAACAGGTAACGCAGCTGTGTTATCAGAGACAGAAAAGACTGGCATGTGTTTTTTTTTTTTTTTTTTTTTGTCAAGATTCCTTGGTTGACCTATGGTAAATTATAATGTGCTTAACGGTTCCCAAGCCTGACTGCATTCCGTTTTAATTGCAAATTCCAGACAAAAGCAGCTAACATTGGGGAATAAATGTTTTATCAGTATGTTCCACAATTTTTAAACAGACTACTTTTCTTAATTTAGGAGATTAACACCCTAAGTTTAAGATATTTATTTTATGTCAATTTACTACGTGCGATATTTTCCCCTCCTTGAATTGTGTTTTCTATCAGCCATGTTAGCAATGCTCTGGAGGGTGAATTATCTCAAAGTGGTTTCTAAATTGTGCATGTAATTGCAAATTAAACAGTAGCCGATTGCCCACAATATCAGCTTGACTGCTTTTGTAACTTTCTGATGATTTAATTGGAAGAGATGGTTTAATTTGAATGTTGTCAAGGTAAACAAGAGATTCTCTTCTCTCAGGACCCCTATAGGTTTTGCAAAAAGAAAGAGACTATTCAGATTTACCTTAGGAAGTGATATTTTTTGTTTAAGAAAATTATGATACGTGACTATTTTACAAAAGGTGGATTTAAAGTATATATTATTTGCTTGACAATTTACTTCAATCACTTCAAAGCCCTGTCTACATACTAAAACATAAGCTTACAAACAAATAAATTAGATACGATGTGAACAAATACAAAAGAATGAGAAGGTCCTTTCTAGATAGAAAAATAGGATCAGGATAATGTTTTGTTTCATTTTTCAGAGAAGTATTTTTAACTGGATCTGGAATTCTTAGCTAGAATTTCAGTAGGAAAAAACAGGCAGCAAAAAGACGAAGGTATTTCAAGAGGTGGCAACAACAGGTTCAGAGAAATACGATGGGCTAGGGAACAACTTCAGTTCGTGTTGGCTGTGACCTTAACACCGTGAGGGGGATGCATAAACCAATGGGCCTAGAAGATAGATGATAACATACTAGTTTTATCAATTATATTTAATTAATTACTTGCCTTGGTTTAGAAAAAAATGCAGGTCCTTTATAAGGGTACCGAGACTCTTATCTGACATCAAACTATGTTACAAGGCAACTATAATCAGAACAGTCTGGTATCGGCATAAGAACAGACACGTAGATCAACGGAATAGAATAGAGAGCCCAGAAAGAAACCCATGCCTCTAAAGTCAATTAGTATTCAACAAACAGGGCAGGAACTTAAAATGGAGTAAAAATAGCCTCTTCAACTCGTAAATGGTGTTGGAAGATCTGGACAGCTACATGCAAAAAAAAATGGAACTTGACCACCAACTTATACCATACACAAAAATAAACTCAATGTGGATGAAAGACTTAACTATAAGTTGTGACACCATAAAAGTCCTAGAGGAGAACATAGGCAGGAAAATCTCGGATATTCCACATAGCAGTATTTTCACCAGTATGTCTCCTAGAGCAAGAGACATAAAGGAAAGAATGAACAAATGGGATTTCATCAAATTAAAAAGTTTCTGCACAGCTAAAGAAAACATCAGCAAAATGAATGGGAAAATGTTTGCCAATGATACCTTGGACAAGGGTTTGATCTCTAACAAGAGGAGGAGGACAAGGAGGACATGCAGAGGACCCAGAGACATAAAAGGATGCTCAGCATCACTAGCCATCAGAGAGATGCACATTAAAACCACAAAGAGATACCACTTTACACTGGTCAGAATGGCCATCATAAAGAAATCAACAAATGAGTGTTGCCGAGGTTGTGGAGAAAAGGAAACTCTAGTATGCTGTTGGTGGGAATGCAGACTGGTGCAGCCACTGTGGAAAACAGTATGGAATTTCCTCAGAAAACTAAAAATGGAACTGCCTTTTGACCCAGCAATTCCCCTGTTGGGATTATACCCTAAAAATCCTGAAACACCGATTCAAAAGAACTTACGCACCCTGACGTTCAAAGCAGCACAATTTGCAATAGCCAAGTGCTGGAAGCAACCTAAGTACCCATTGGTAAATGAGTGGATCAGAAAACTGTGGTACTACTCAGCAGAAAGAAAGAAGCAACTCCTACCCTTTGTGACAGCATAGATGGAACTGGAAAGCATTATGCTAAGTGAAATAAGCCAGGCGGTGAAAGAGAAATACCATATGATCTCACCTGTAAGTGGAACCTAATCAACAAAACAAACAAGCAAGAAAAATATAACCAGAGACATTGAAATAAAGAATAAACTGACAGTCACCAGAAGGGAAGGGGGAGGGGGATGACAGGGGAAATAAGGGGAAGGGCCATGTCAAGGAACATGGATAAAGGACCCATGGACAAAGCCAAAGGGGGTAGGATTGAAGGTATGAGGTGGGGGATGGGTGGGACAGGGGAAAGTGGTGGTGGGAAAATGGAGAAAACTCTGCTTGAATAACAGTAAAAAGAAATTTAAAAGACAAAAGCAAAAGTATTTTAAAACTATTTTAAAAACTATTATTTTTTAAATGAGGATTTGGATTCTTTCAACAGCCAGTGGAAGACCATTAAAAGTTTTGAGCAGACTCAAAACAGGGCTGTTCCTCACATCTCTGTAGGTAATTGCCTAATAGTGTATAGAGGTGAGATTGAAAAACCGGAGACCTTGACTTCCTCAGGGAATCAGGTGCCTTGACACTTTTTATTGTTATGTGGGCTTCAGAAGGAACAAGCTCCTTAGGATGACATTTTCTGCTATATTATTCTTGAGGCACATCTCTGCATCTGCAGATTTCCTTAGTAATTGTTTTCCTGTTTCTGACCAATGTTCCATTACTATGCAGCAGTTTCTTAACTTAAGGTAGGGAAAAATACTATATCTCTATAAACTAAAATGAGAATAATTTAGAGATGCAATGACTAAATAAAATTTTCCAGATTCCCATTTCTGGCCATGAAGATATAACTTTCCTTGTCCATGCTCTCTCTGTTTAAACAACTAGACAACTGCACAGAATACATGAACCACCTAGTTTCAGGCTTTAGGAAAATAGGCATTCCAGGGTTGTGATCATGGAGAGAAGGGGGACAAATGAAGTAAGATGCAAGATCACCTTGGCTTCCTGTCCATAGACATGTTTTGGTCCACGGCACAGGAAATGGGGAGGCTCAAGCAGAATCCAGTGGTTTTGCTACATCAAAGAGGTAGAGGAGTTAATGAATCTGTAGTCACTAAAATTTAGAGGATGGAGTGCTGTAGCAGAGGGTAAGATGTAGAGAAAGAGTATCAGAAATCTTCACGGGAGTTCACCTCCATCTTGGCTCAGTGCTCCTCCTTGCATTTGCGGGGTGAAACTGCAACAGGTCAGGCAGGAGTAACTCTCTTGGTTGTGCTGCCAGGAGTTGGACAATTCCCAGAGCTTGACACTGTTGGGGTACGTTCATGTTTCATCCAGCCATGTTAGACAGACCTCATTAAACACATGGGGCATTAGCAAAGATCCCAGAAAAGTCACCCCATGGTATCAAGGCCAAGCCGGCCCTAGAGTAAAGGCTGCTCTACTTCTACCTGACTAAGCTTAGAAAGTAGACCTCCAAGGATCTGCTGCACCACAGTGTTTAATTAGTGTCCTGGGTCAGACAGGCAAATGATGCCAACGCATTCTAAAGGAAGACAGCACAGTGCTGACAATCAGTTTAGCACTTGACAATGTCTTAGCGTATGCATAAGATGACCAGTGATGGGACAAAGCTGCAAATTAAGTGATAGCAACTGACCTGGAAACGGGGAAGAAAATGGAATTAGCAAAAAATCCAAACAGTGACTTGTAAATATTATAAATATTTTCAAAGATGTAAAGGAAAACACAAATAGAGCAAGAAAAAAATGGATATCTAAGAAAAGAACCAACTGGAACTTCTAAAGCTAAAGAATACAGTATCTGAAAATTTTTTAATGGATTGGTTTCATGTAAAAGTAGACTCTAAATAAGAAAAAAATGATTTTGAAGGCAGGACAAAAGGAAAGATCAGAAGTTAAGCACAGGTGGAAAAGACTAAATAAAATCACCAGAGTCTCAGTGACCTGTGCGACAGTATCAGGCAGTTTCAGTATTAATCAGAATCCAAAAATGAGAGAAGAGAAAGATGGATTAAAAACAATCTTCAAATTTGATTAAACTGTGAACCCACATGTACTAAAATCAATGTACCTCAAGCATGATAAAGACAAACCACGTCAAGGCACATCATTTCAAATTCCAGAAAGCCATTGTGAAGATAAACCAAAAAAATCTCAGAGGGAATACATGTTAAATATAGAGGACAAAGATGAGAATGTCTTATTAGAAATAATGTACATGGAAAGATAGTATAGTGAGATCTTTTTAAATGCTGCCAAAAATAAAAAAGGAAAGGAAAAAAGAACACCTTGAAACAAAATAACCAGACCAGCCGCAGTTAACCTAAAATCCTCTATTCAACAAAAATATCTCCCAGAAATGAAAGGAAAATCAAGTATTTGTGGACCAAATAAATGCTGTCTTATACTAAAAGATTTGGTGTTTTTACTTTTGTATAACTGCTTAGGATATTGGTGGAGTCTGTAATCTGTTATTTGCTCTTTACTTGTGTTGAAAATGTATATAAGTGAATACAAATTTATTGGTTGTATTATTTGTGAAGATGCTTCTGGTTTCTTGTCAAGTAGACTAGGCTTAAACATGACAGACTATACTTTGTAGTAACGCTAATGCAATTTTCAGAAAATTGTTTTTATTAGTCCTGGGACTTGGTTGCTGGGTCTTCTTAAACTGTCTTGATTTATTATAGGATACTGGGATATTTCTTCATATGGCTTTGAAGTACCCTTTACATAAATGCTTGAGAAAGGGACAATAAGAACAATTCTCTCTATAAGTAGACTTCTTCAAAATAACTTCTCAGATTTTAAAGATGTAAATGAATGTTTCTTTGGAATTCTCATCCAGAAATGTGAAATGGTTGTTTGGTAACACTTGAAATCACACACTTCACCAGCATCAGTGTTGAAAGTATCTTTTGATGCTTTGTTCAGTGTGCACAGAGTTTAGATCAGCATCAGTGAGGGGGAAAGTTGTTGAATTGATGCTGTTCAATGTCAGGTTCAACGTGCAGAGAGTTTAGATAAACATCAGAGAGGAAAGTTGTTGAACTGATGCCGTTCAATGTCAAACATCTACTGAACTAGATGATGTATTTTAGGGTTCAGTCCTTGACAGGTTGACTCCGGAGTTAACTTGTCATGCGTTCTACCCCTCACTAGTTTACAAGGAGACAGCTAAACTTGTCATCATGGGATTTCTTCTGACAAAGGCAGTTTGACATGTGAAACATTCATAGTTAATGGCAGCATTATGCTGGTATTGTGGGAAGGCCATTGCATTTTGGATTTCTTTTACTACTTGCTGAAATGCCCACTGTAGTACTTTGTTTAAAAGCAAACAGTTTCAAATATTTTTTTATTTATTAATTTTTAGAAAGGGGAAAGGAAGGAGCAAGAGAGGGAGAGAAACATCAATGTGTGGTTGCCTCTCGCGCGCCCCCTACTGGGGACCTGGCCCACAACCCAGGCAGGTGCCCTGACTGGAAATCAGACCCGCAACCCTTTGGTTCGCAGGCTGGCTCTCAATCCACTGAGCCACACCAGCCAGGGTGAAACAGTTTCAAATATTTTATGTCAAATTTAGAGCTTAATCATTAGGTTAAAAACAAACAAAACAACAACTAAGACTCAAAGTTAAAATTCTCTCTCTGCCTGAACTCCTGAATTTAGTAAGAGGTAATTTTAGTTAGGTCTAGCCATGTAGGGGCTTGATATTTCTCAAGGAAATTACCTGAGTCACACAGTTTCATTTAGACAAATGTTCCCAGCAATGGGGTGCTTCTGAGCTCAAGATGATGCCAGATAAAGGCCAAGGTTAAAGTGTGCCAGGAGTATGTGAGAAGCAGAATTCTTCAAAAAGAAAATTGCCAAACCTGGAGGTTAGGGCTGCTGTAGTGATGTTGGGAGATAAAGACAATAGATAAAGCTGTCAGAAAGCAGGAGATGAAGATTACGGACATTAATGAAGTCTTGGTAGTTACAGCAAGTTCAGAAGACTGTGTAAGTGTGGTGAGGTGCCAGTATCTTTGTGTTCTTAAGGGAGCAGAATTTCAAGAAAAGAAACCAGAGGCAAGAATGCCATTGATTTTCTTTTTGAATCGAATTAGAATGATCAGGATTGGAAACGATTACCCTCCTCCCCAAAAACCACAAAGACCCACAACAACCTGGCATTTATGCAGCTAATTCTTCTCTTTCATTGAATCCACAGTAGCCCTCTCATAGTTTGAAACTGAGATTAAATAGTTTTACTTTGGTATAAATATACATTTATAAGTTTACTTTGGTATGTTTATAAATATAAATTTACTTTGGTATAAATAAAGATTGATTTGAAACACCAGCTTCACTATATGTAGTGATAAGACCTCACAATTATTATGTACCTACTAAATGTCAGGCACTATGCTAATGACTGGAGAGACTGAAATGCTCTCCTTGCTCACCTGCGTGACATTTGGAGTCTAACAGCTAAAATAGTCCCTCTCTGGCTGGCTGGCTCAGTTGGCTAGAGCGTTGTCCCGATACACCAAGGCTGCAGATTTGATCCTTGGCCAGGGCACATACAAGACTCAGCCAATGAATGCATTCACAAGTGGAACACCAAATTGATATTTCTCTTTCTCTCTTCCTCTCCCTCTACAATCAATAAATAAAGTATTCTCAAACATAGCATAGATGGCATAATGGGGGGCAGAGGGGCTCATGGGGATTGAGAAGGGCCCTGTTACACACTAAGCACAGCAGGGACACAGGCATAGAGTGTCAGGGAGGGTCACCTGGAGTACACCTGGGGGAAGATTTGGAGTTGCCAGCCAAAGAGCAGGAAATATTTATTAAGTGTGTGTTACAAAGATAAGGAGATGTTGATGCAGATTCCGGCCAGCAGGGTCTGTGTATTGTGGCTGCGATGAACAAATTCACATGGACTACCGAAGTCCTGTGGAGAAAAAGGGATGGCATGGCCACTCTCTAAGTGAGAGAGCCCCCTGCCCCCGACCCCTGCCTGGGCAGGCTTTTATTGATTTTCTGGGTATATTACATTGAGGATGTTCTCATTCACTATGCACAGGTTCCTTTAGGTGATTACCTTTTATAGGTAACAAAGGAAAGAATGTTGCAGATGCAAGGGAAAAAGTGGTTGAACTGGTTATATTCCAAACTTGGGAGGTTTAGCACAGATTTTAGGAAGTTACTTTAAAGCTATTCAGTAAACATTTGCTGCCTCAATTCAGGGTCAGGGAGTTTTAGCAAAAAGCAAGCCTCAGAGCAGCCTAGATACAATGCGGGCCTGATTCCCCACGGGAAAACCGATCCATGGGCTTGGTTCCTGTGTGCCGACTCACTCCATGCTGGTTTTCCAAATCGGCCTGGGCTACATTTGCCACTGCCATGAGGACAGGGTCCCTATAAGATGTAATTTGTTTAATGTGACATGAGTAGAGAGGATGGCAGAATTGAAGGGGAAGGATGGTCAGATCATGAAGACCTTTTCATCTCAAGAACTCCAGAGCTGAAGAAGAACAGGGATCAGGAAATGACGTCTTTAGCTTTGTGTTTTGGAAAGATCATTCTGGCATCCCCAAAGAGGAGGGATTAGAGAGGTGGAGGATCGGGAAAGGTGTTCTCTGCAGAGGGGTTTTAAAGACATCAAGGGACAATAAGGACCTGAAATAAGTTGATGCTGGAACACAGAGGGGGCAAAGCAAATGTGTCAGGGACCTGGAACCAACTGCATTTTGTGCCTGAAGTCATGGGGCAGTGATGAGGTGAGGGGTGGGGTGTTGGGGCTAATTTATAATTAACCCTAAATTTCTGGTGGGATAAGTGGAGAACCATAGAACCAGTTTGGGAGGAGGAGGCAGAAAGCTTTGAGATGCTTGTGGCACATTGCAGTGAAGGTGTCCAAAAATTAACATAACTTAATATTATGGGTTATTACTTAGTTATTCATATTACGTAAATCCAGTGCCGAGACAGGTGCTTTTACTGTCCTCATTTTGCCAGTGATGAATCTGAGGCCCAAAGAGGGTTGGAAAACTTCTCCCAGGTCACAGAGGAAGTAAGTACAGAGCTAAAATTTGAGTTTTGGAAGTAATCGACCTGCCCACTATCTCAGCTGCTTCAAGCTTTTGCTTTTTGATTACATGGAGATCTGGTTTGTAAGACAAAAGCATAGCCGGGAAATCGGGATTTGGGAGGGACTAATTTACACATTGAGGACCAAACCTCTGGCCTGGAGGACACGTCCCTGGAGAGGCCTTGGAGTTCATGTGAGCTCACTGAGGTTCCACCTTCATTTGCAGAAGAGTAAGTGAGCTTGGAAAAGAGAGACAGGAGGAAAGGCCAGAAAGAATTGTGCTAAAAAGCCAAACTGGGTGAAATGTCTTTCTCTCTTTTTTATAAGAAATGAAATCGTCAACAGTTCTAAAAATTTGAAAAGTACAGCCACATAAACCCAGTGGAAATCACTGGTGGTTGTTACCAGAGCAGCTTCAGTTCATGCATTCAGAAAGAGAAGAACGGGCTGAGCTGTGAGAGGGGATGAGACCCCAAAGTCAGAGAACTCCCTCTGCCCTAGGGAGAGATGTGACTATCTGCATAGGGTGAGGAGCGTTTGGAGTGGAAGCTGATGGCACATGGAGGGTTTTTCCTCTCATGGGTGAGACAAGATCACAAGTGTATGGATTTAAGGATCATTTGTCTAGAAGTAAGAATTCTTTTTTTTTTTTAAAGCAAAATTATAATTTGAAATGCTTTTAAACTTTACAGGACATTATACATCCATGGGCACACCAAGTTGGATTTCACAGTCTGGCATACTGCAATTGAAAAAGCAGCAGGTACAGATGGTGATGCTCTACAGGATCAGCAGCTCAGCAAAAACGACGTTCCCATTATTGTGAACAGCTGTATAGCATTTGTTACACAGTATGGTAAGGATCACAGAGGTTTTATTCAGCCCCCGGAACGCATTGTATCATTCTCACTGTTTTTAAGTGATACCTCCATTGGACCGAATTAGAGCCTTTTATATTTGTAGTCGCTTCAAAAAAGTAAAAAAATAAAAATAAAAATATAGTCACTTCAGCAAAGTGCCATTCCCTCTCCCAGTAAAGCGCATTTAAATTATGTAACTTTTACCATTTTCTTCCTCCTTTTCACAGGCATAAAAATTTAAATAACAGATTGAAAGGCTCTGTATTGTAAAATGAATATAAAAATAGGTTAAAGACTATTTTGTAGATGTCACAGCCTACAGTTAAGATGAGGGAGGTGCAGTGTGCTGCCTCACCATGTTTTCAGAAGTGGCAAACTATGGGACAGTATGTAGAAGAATTTACTTTTTTCAGCATATGTACAAGTGTGTATGTCTGTATTTAACTTACCATGCTGTTGGTCCCATGTTCATATTAAAAGTCATGGTTATTGATTATAACATAGTTCTGACTTAATTGTACCTTTTTTTAATAGTGTGCAGTAAAAACAAAAAACAAAAAAACTTGAGACCCATGGTCCAGCTTCATTTTAATTTTTTTTTAAGATTTTATTCATTTATTTTTAGACAGAGGAGAAGGGAGGGAGAAAGAGGGAGAGAAACATCAATGTGTGATTGCGTCTTATGCACCCTCTACTAGGGACCTGGCCTGCAACCCAGGCATGTGCCCTGACTGGGAATCGAACCGGTGACTTTTTGGTTCACAGGCTGGCACTCAATCCATTGAGCCACACCAGCCAGGGCTCATTTTAATATTCTGTGCTAGTACGTTAGATGTACCTGAAAAGTACAAAAGGATGCTTTTATTCTTCATATTTATTTTCAACTTACTGTGAATTCTTCTAATTCCTTCTTTCTGTTACAGATTTCTTTAATACTTTAGAAGGTAGACATTTCTTAACTATGTTTTTAATGTAAAAATGTTTCTACCTTTTAATCTGTAGATAAACGCCACCGAGTTAGATTACAAATGTAGAGACAAGTGAAAGGATTGACCTGGTACTTTGGAAGGGGCAGTAATGTTTTTGTTCTAAAATTAAATTAGAAATGTGTTTGGGTGATTTTAACTTGAAAAGAAAGTATTATTGGTGAACATTGTGATTCACTGCAGTAAACATTGTGTTATTAGTTTGTCACATATTTATTGAGTATCTATTGTGTGCCAGCTGCTGATCTTGGTACTGGAAATACGGCAGAGGGAGTAGAGAGTTACAGACAAGTCCATGAGTCACGTGTTTCTGCATGAGAACTGACAATAAACTGATATGTAACAAAATATCAGCAATAACAAAACCTATAAAGAAAGAAGGAATTAGAA
>VMDR010034178.1:0-11136 GCA_007922815.1 Macrotus californicus
TAAAGGGCCACATGTCAATTGGGGGAAAAGGATGCATTCTTTATGTTAATGACTACATGTGCTTCTTCACTGATGAAACCCAAACTACCGCAATCAATTCGTTAAGAAGAAGCAAATAAGCTCAGTTCAGCAGAGTTAGAAACATTTCTAAAATGAAATGGAAGGCAAATGTGGTAAAAAAAAACATTACCTGAAAGTGAGATGAAATCTTTTAAACATTTTTAATGGATACTCATATTTGTTTTTCAAAGAAGAAAATACTACCACATCTTAAATAAAGTAAATTCTAGACTAATTTGATGAAGAAGAGTAAGTAATATTTAATAAACTATAAAACTGATGATGTATAAAAATCATGGTGCACAAAATTCTAATCTTTTATCCCTTTCAGTGCAACGTAGTTAAACCAAGAACCATCATATTAAATCAAATTGGCATTGCCTGCAGGCTTGTCTTTCCTGAGTCAGAGGTTAAAGAAAGAAGTATATTGAGCATTTAAAATAGAATCTAAAGACAAAAAGCTAGTATTTCCCAGTAGTATTGACACAATTTGGTCGAGAAGGTTGGCTGGAGCTTGTTTTGACAAAAAGTAGTTGTGATTGTTCCAAAACTACATGTTTTATGCAGTAAAAGGTAACGTGGGTTTCAAAACATTTCTGATAAATAAAGTTAGAAATGGGCAGACTGTCTCAAGTTTACATTTAAACGAAGATGAAGTAAATGTCAAATGCCTGTCATGTGTCTCGATGGCTGTTACCTTGAATGTAAACTAAAAAGTTATGCCTTTTGAAGGAATTGGTAGATTTTTTCAACTGACTCTGGAATAGAACCACCGTGACTGACAGAGGTACTTAAATTAAAATAGATGTTAATTGGATAGTTGTTTAAAACTTTCATAAAAATATCTCAAAGTCAAAACATTAAATGCTTTCATCAGACATTTTACACTGTAAGTGAAATCTCTGTTCCTGCTATCTTTCATTAACATAATTAGTACGGGAATTTGGTTAAATGTGGATGCAAAGGGACAGTTGCATCTTTAAATAGACCTAATTTCAGCTGCAATATTTTAGACAAAGATTTATGTACAGTCAAAAACCTAAATCTGTACACAGTATGGTTGTACTTTTGTTCTCATCACATTTTTTATTTGCTTGCTTAGCTCTCATGAATTGAAACTACATTTGTAATGAAGGCTGATAAATAGTATCATAGGTGCATTTTCTTTCCTCCATGACATCTTTTAACAACTGATTATTTATCGCCTAGCTGTGAAAAAAATTAGGCTGTCTTTATAATTACTCATTTGGATGACATTCTTTAACCCCATTTTACTGAATTTTAACCTGGCAATTAAAAAAAAAACAAAATAAAAACTGGCATTAGGAGTTGGCGTAGTAAAAAAATCTGTGAGTTAGTCCATCTGAACTTTACCTTTCATATTTAATTTATTTTCTCTACTTCTGAATAATTCAGTAAATTTGTATAAATTACTTGAACCACGAATAGCTAAAATACAAGTTAAATACACACACAGACACGTCCCAACACATCAACAACATTCATATACATGCATTTATGATTTAGTAAATAATTCAAAATTTTAAATTTACACCACCATATTATTCACACAAGGTTGATGTTTTCAAATAAAAGATCTCTTTACCTTTCTGTCTAATGAAACATTCTTAAGAATGCAAAAAAGAAATATTTTGATCTTGATAGTTTATCCTAAATTATATTACTTTTAAATGTCAATAAAAGGAAAGGAAACCCATGTTTAAAACTCTCTTCTTCAGATCTTGTGGGTGGACTTTCCTATTTTATGAGTTTGCTGAAAGCAAAAAGCAATCAAAATCGCCTTGTAGCTCATCAAAGGTGATTTGTGCAGTTAATAAAAACATGAAGTATTGGGACAAAAGTCATAATCTTAACCAGGCATTTATTGGAGGGTTGTGGGCTCTGCCCTCAGCAGTAGTCCCTCTTCCGTCACTGCTCTGCGGGCTTCCTGGGGCTGGTACCTGAATTCTGGGTCCTTTGTTACTGATGGGTCACTGCACACTGTGACCTAGCATGCCCAAATGGTGATTGCCCCACTGCCAATCAAAACGGCCCTTTAATAATTGGTGTATTAAAATAGGTAATGTGATTAATCCCCTTGTTGCTAGCCTTCTGGAAGGAGGTAACTCGGTCACTGTTGGCTGGATTTCGAGGGCTAGAGAAGCCTGGGACTGACTGCTGCATCTGCAGCATTAGATGGTGTTTGGTTAGCGGGAACTAGAAAGATACCACATTGTTAAAGTGACATTCGCTATTTAAGAGCATAAGGCCTAAGGAAATATTTAGGTTCTTACTATATTGTTGAGGCATATTGCCCATAGTTCTTTCGTTTAAGGATCGGTTCACTTTTTGTAGTTCAAAAGGTCAATATCATGGAAAAGAACATTTAGAAAATGGAAACAAAAACGTTTTGTGCCAGTGTGTGTGTGTGTTATAAATGTATGGAAAAAAAAAAAGACTTGTAAACTGCACGTTGCTTGGATTCCCCTTTCTCCTTAATAAGATACATTTAAAATGCTATTTCATATCTTTTGGAAACCTCCATACCCAGCCCAATAATTCTGTTAATGTGTGTGTGTGTGTGTGTGTGTGTGTGTGTGTGTAAAGGGGATAATTATAATTAGAGTAATTTTCTGGATCCTAATTCTTATCTCTGTTAGGATGTCTGTTGCTCTTCTTTGAGCTTCCCCCTACCATTTACACAAATGTTGAACTCACTGCTAATCTTGGTTTCCACTAAAGACACAACAAAACAAAATAAAGCCAAAAGTAATAATAAAATAAAAACAAAACTAAAGGCCTTACTTTATGTACAACTCTAAGCTTTTTTTTTTTAAGTTCTGGTGAGAACAAGGAGGACTTTCACCCCTGCAATGTGACTAACTCGAAACTCAGCAGTCAGCATCCTTGTTCTTAGAAGTTCGATCAACTTCTATCAATCTCTCAGAGTGTGCTATGCTCTCCTCTCTGTACTGCTATATGTTAGGGCCATTAAATATTGGTTCTCTGGGAGAGACAAGCTAGCTATTTACCAAATCCATTTCTTCCTCTTGGACATATATTTCTAGATGACACTTCCCAGCTTTGAAATTTAAAATTAAATTATTACTTTGAAGTAAAAGCATTACTGTCTTGTGCTGCTGTCCAATGTCTTAAATTCCTATGGCTGAAAATGTGGCTGTTGTCTGATGTCTTAAATTTATTGCTTCACATATTTTGACTAATTTTTCTATTTAATTAAAGGGGGAAGGTAAATTTCATCCCTGTGATTCCATTTTGGCGGAAAGAGGAAGTCCATATGACGTTGCTCACATGGGCCGTCCCAGCTCTTGACCTCCCTTTGGCACCAGGTGAGGTGTGTTGGCCACTCTACTGCAGTTCATTTTCAACCCTCGACCTACTTACTTTCCACACAGGAATTACTGAGAGTGCCCCTCAAAAAATCACTTGCATGCAAATCTTCATCTTTAGGTCTGTCCACTGGGGAATCCAACCTAAAAAAAACCCTTCTCTTAATTCTGCATATTCTTTGCCATCCACTTACTTGCTTTATGTGAAAATTCAGAAGATCATGTAGAGGATGATAGATGCCAAGAAGAAGGAAACCTGGGAGCCTGAAGGACAGCTACCTCCTTCATCACAGACTGCTATTTGAACTTGATGTCAATAAGAAATAGACTACTATTGGGTTTGAGTACAGAGGCCATAAGTTTGTTTGAATACATAGGAGTGTGTTCAAACATATCTTTACTAAATTTTTATTGAATTTATCGGGGTGACTGGTTAATAAAATTATATAGGTTCAGACATACATATTTGACAGGGAAATAACGTCCACACAGACACAGACACATTGGACAAACACTGATAATGTTAGAGTAGCTAGCATTACTTTTATTAACATAGTTTACAGCTCTCTGCCAGGCATTTTTATTCCAGGTGAATTAAAAATTGTCTCACGGACATGAGCTCCGCCGCCGCTCATGCAATGGCTGCTATCAAGGCGGAGTGCTCTGGGACCTGTTCCAGGTTTCTGGCATGCATATGTTGTCCCCTCGTGAGGTCCTTCTACCTTCCGTAATGCTGCTAGAGCTTGAGGCACAGGTCTCGACACTCAGGAGAGCTGCAGTTTGTCTGTCTTCTCGCTGCCCCTTCCTCGGAGCTGGGCCACAGCCAGTAGAAATGGGTTTTGGAGGGGTGTGGTTTGAATCATACCCTAGTATTTTCCACCCAGATGCTTATGATTCTTCTTCTTTTCATTATTTTTAAACTTTATTTTTTAGCGTGTTCTAAATAGCTAGATGTGTTTCTGGGATTCCTATACTGTTACAGTTTTACCCAGGAAAAGAAGATCCATAGATTGTCATACTCTGACTAAAGTCATAAAAGTAAACAATGCTAGAAAAGAAGATTTAACACCAGGGTAGCTGTCACAAAAATAAACAAACAAATAAATAAATAAATAAAATAAAAACAATGCACAAATAAGATGCTTTTGCCCTAATACTGTATTAGGTTGTATTCCATGAACAAAATTATGAAACGGTGAGTTTTGAAAGTGGCTGAGTAAAAGACAAATGGGTGAGAATAGTTGAAAATCAAGCTAGAAAAGTAATTTGGGCACTTCGTCATCTTCTTAAGTCTTAGCCTACTTTGACGTTTACCTAGAAAAGCTTTTAATTTTAACTCTTAAAGGAAACCAACATGTTAGCAGATGTACGTGCATTTCAGTTTCTCATAGATTTCCTCTTCTTCTTCTTTGTAAATGTAAGGAACATTTTCTTTAAGAGTACTGCACCTTGTACCCTTGCTCTCTCCCTCAACATGTGCCTAGTTCTGTTTCCCGTGTTCCTTCCTCTACTCTACCTTAATGCACTTTCAGATACGTAATGATGGCATTAACTGGAGGGGCAGGGAAAGATCATGAATTTCTTCTCTTTCCATGCCCTGATAGGGCTCAATGTATACTACTTCTTCTAGTCGTCGTGTAAAATTGGGTTAAGATTTCTCCGGAATTTGGAAGTAATGCTAAAATAGGAAGACACAATATGAAATGGATGGGATTAGCTTCTGACATGTGACTTATTTTCAGAGATCTGTTCATCTTTGGCTAATTAGAAATATCTAATTCCAATTAAGTTTTCTAAGTCATTGTGTCATGAAAATATGACCAAAGTCAAAAGAATATTTGGTGACTCCATCAAATTCATTGTAAACTTAATGAAGGAAAAAAGTTCTAATAAGAGAGACACTGTCTAAGTGGACAAGGAAAGATTAAAGTGCAGATTTAGGAAGAATTCATTAATTTTTAATCGGGGTAGGCATAGAATTTTTTGAAATGGTGTATTATTTTCAGCAGATCTATATCCTCAGTTGAGTGGTCACTTTTTTTTTATTTCAAATTTTACCATAACATGAACTAAATATTTCTCAAAACTATCTTTCTTCATTTGCTCGGGGTCCGTGTTGACCAAGGAAGACTTCAAAGACTAATTTCATTTCTACAGCACATTGAGCACAATAGAGAGTGGGCATCGGCATTTTAGTAACCAAACAGAGATATATTTGCATTGTAGTTTAATAAGTCATTAGAGTTAGTCTCTAACTGATTTTATTCAATGCTGTTTTCTCTAAAAAACATTGAGTTTTCAGATCAGTTTGTCATCTGTGGGGAATCAAGAAAAAAAAACTAGCAAGCCTGGGAGTCTAGAAGGCCCTGGCTGGGCTGACAATGAAATCTTCTCCATGATAACTGTGTGACCTCAACAACCCACGCTTACAATTTTTTTTTTTTTTGGTTTCGTGTCCACATAACTCTTTTGTGAAACCGTGTTTAAACTCTGAAGCACTGCTGAAAAATTATTCAGTTATTCAAAGGCCCGTATTCTAAAAATTCATTGAAGAACATAAACAATACAGAATATACCAATCAGGGCTTATTTCACTACTAATGAAAAAAATAGCAGATAGATCTACACTCCATTTTGAACTCTGGTTTTAGAGACAGCAGAATTGTATCTTAATGATAAAGAGAAAGGTAGGAGGAAAATAAAAGCCACCAGCTTGCACATTGCATTTCTTATTGAGGTGAAACCAGAGGGGTAAGAAGAGTTTTAGCAGTATTGCTTACATCAGTGGATAGATTATTTAAACAAAATAGCACCTAACTACATTTGTCTTCTTCCTAGGATTTGGCATCGTCCCCAAGTTTAGTTCCTTAGAGCATTCCATTTTGAACTGCCCACGTACAGTTGAGAGATGACCTCCCACATCTCCCATATGGTCTCAGGATGCGACTTGAGTCCAAGCTGAGATACCCTCAACAGTAAGAACTACTCCTCTAGTTCATCAATCTTGCTAATGAGCTGACGATCGGCCTCTCTCTGGTGTGACATCCTGGCATCCTTGATCTTTTACGGAAAGAAATTAGTGCTGGCATTTGGTAGAAAGCTCCAAATGGGCTTAATTGGAATTTTTCAGGGTAAGATAGAATGTTCAATTTTTAGCTTAATGATGATGCTGGGACTATAAACATACCAGACTTGAGTTCAGTTAAGGTAATTATGTGGGCAAAATGAAAGTGCAATTAGGCTATTCCAGCCTCTACTAAGTGCAATTATTGAGAACACTAACCTGGAAAAAAATAGGTTCGTTCTTTAGATTTGCTCTTTTAATTTCATTCGGCTTCACAGGTTTGTTCCTTTTATTTTCACGGAAATGGAGGGGACAGAGGAGTTGGGGGGGTGGGCAGAGAACTAGCCAAGACACAAGTGTGGTGCCTGGGCAGGTGGGTTGGAAGAGGATATAAGGGAGATAAGCAATGATGGAAAAAATAAAATGAATCAAAAAACAGAAAAGAATTTCAAATATTTTCCTTTTATAGGAAACATGGTGTTAGCAAGCAGATCTAAAAAAAAAATATGTGTCAAAGGGAGACAGTTTTAAGTATTCCCTCTCATTTTTGTAAACAAGTAAAAAACATGTATTGGCATGTGCTGTTTGTTGAACTATAGGAATGAACAGGAGGTAGAAAAGAAAACAAATTATCGTGAAAGTTTAAGAATTTTGGTCAGGTTGGTAATTTCCAGGTTAATGACTGACACATCAATTGCTCTGTCACAAAATAAAACCATCTTCGTGTCTGGGCCACGAGACTGTTCATCTGATCACTCCAGCTCTGAGAAGGATTGAATGAGGCTGAGTTTATGACAAGCCCTAGACGGTGGCAATAACTGTAAAGATTAAAATATAGACCTGACAATTTTAGTGTGCCTAAGAAATACAAAGTAATATCCATTTCTGCACTGCCAGCTTGACAGAGTTGCTAGTTAAACAAAAGTACACACTGGCAAGTAAATCTGAATTTGTTTAAAATGTGGTGATGGTAGCATCTTTCATGGCAGAAGATTAATGTGAGAAGAGACTGGTCCTCTCAAGTGCTTTTTGCTGTTGTTGTACTGATCCAACAACCCATTTGAAACCTGCTATGTCAATAACTATGTCACTGTGAATTCTTTTACACCACCAATGGAAGACCTTGGTAGCAAAAGAATATCACACTTCTTTTTTTTCTTTCAGTGACATACATTTGTCTAAGTATAGAAAATAAGGCTGAAAAGCTAAATTATTACTTCTTCTAAACTGCATTTAGGAACATGTACTTTTTCAAAAATTTTCATCCAGTTCACTATTTTCCGAAGTTATGAGAAATTTTATCGGCTGAATCAACTCTATTGGCTAAGTAACAAAAATATTCACTGTGTGCCCTGGATATTTAATTTTATATTATTTGATTTAATCCATATGACAATTTATAAAGTAAGTGTCACTCTTGTTTTCGTTTTATATAGGAGCAAACTGAAGGTTAATTACTTCGCTCCACATTGTGCAACTAGTCAGTGGGTTAGGCAATGAGTCTTTCTCTTTCCCAGCAGAAGCACATGTATAGTTAACAGTGTACATGCTGAAGTTAGATTCGGATTGGAATTCTTATGTCATCACTTACTAGCTCTGCAACCTTGGGCAAGATACCTCATTTGCTTTTCTAACCCTCAATGAATTCATATGTAAGAGGGGATAACAATAGTATCACCTCCTGGGATACATTCACGGGGTTTATATGAGATAATGCATACAATCATTTTAGTGCCATGCCTGGAAAATTTTAAATTATCGAAAAGCAGTTGTATTTTTATAGGTATAAAGTTAGTAGAAATTGAGCCCAGGGAAAGTATTTGGTATTTTGAATTTGCTTGTGCACTCTTTTCAAAAAAATATATTTTATTTATTTACTTTTAGACAGAGGGGAAGGGAAGGAGGAAGAGAGGGAAACAAATGTGGATGTACAAGAAAATCACCGATCAGTTGCCTCTCACAAACACTCCCAACTGGGGACCAGGCCTGCAACCCAGGCACGTGCCTTGACCAGGAATCGAACCAGTGACGTTTTGAGTTGTGGGATGATCCCCAGCCAACTGAGCTCCAGCAGTCACCTACCCTATGTCTTTTACTGGAGCATGGAAGCCATTCAGTTGGTTATTCAGGATGACTGATCTATATTTTAGTTGCAATTCCAGTTTGGTCCCGGGAGCAGGTAAGTGTAGCTCACACCTACTCCATCACATCTTGGATCTAGTATTCATCAATTCAGTTCTGAAGTACCTAAAATATACATGGAGCAGTGAGGAAAATGTTTTCTATATTATGATAAAAGATTCAATTTAAAGAAGGGAATAAATTTAGAATTTGTAGTCAGGAACAAGCCTAATAAAATCATACACCTCAATTCTAATTTATCAAATGTTAATTTCATGTTGTTTTTTTCCTCTGATTTTATTGTCTTTAAAATAAACTTTTATTAAGACATTATTACTCACAATTTCACATATGCCTATTCATTTTATAGCACTATTTTATAACCTCAACTTTCATTTACGCATCTCACAGATATGTACTAAGCACCTACTATATTCACACCACTGTGTCAAGAACTATGAGGCACTGACCAGGCCTGCCATGTGGTCTGCTCTCATGGAATCTTTACTCTACCATACAAGACACTGAATAAGAGACTGTGATGCTCTAAGGTACAAGATGACTGAGGCAGCCTTCAGCCAGTCTTGGATGAAGGCTTCCTAAAAGAAATGACATTCATTCTGAGTATATGAAGGAGAGGGAGATAGCAAAGCAATGAGGGTGTGAGGTGGGGTTGAAAACAACTTCTCAGACAGGCAGATTAGCCTGGGCAGAGAACAGATCTAGGCAGAGGTGTCCAAACTTTTGGTGTCTCTGGGCCACACTGGAAGAAGAATTGTCTTTAGCCACACATTAAATACACTGAGACATGTAATTGCAAAAAAATCTCATAATGTTTTCAATAAATTTATGATTTGGGGCTAGGTTGCATTCATAGCCATCCTGGGTTGCATGTGGCCTGCAGGCTGCAGGTTGGACACCCCTGGTAGAGCCTTACAAACATGTGAGGCTTTTGAGCCTTTGTGTTAGGGAATACATGGATGTCATTGAAAGTTTTCATAATGGGCATGACAGGCAGGGCTGCTGCATGTTGCACATGCGATTGTGCATACAATGCAGTGAACCAGAGGACATTTGAGTGAGTGCTCTTCACTCTGTAGACACACTATATTTATATATTTATTATGGTTATTTTCTGGTAGACAGTGATAAAATGTCTTATTCAAACAAAGCAAGTATTTCATAACAAATTTTTGACAGATAGAAGTAATTTATCTTAAGAAAAATGTCCTTCAAAAATTCATAGAAAGGCAACACATTCGGGCCAGGAGCAAACCCTGGTTGGATAGGTTTGTATTGTAAAATACCCCTCAGTAGTGGACATCTGGAGAATGCATCAGAGGAAGGCAGAAACGGATGGGGGGGCTACCACTGAGGGGACTCTTGCTTTGTCCATAAGAGAAATGATAGTGGTTTGGATTAGGATGGTGATATAATGGCTAAAGAAGAGTGGATTTGAGAGACATTAGCGAATAAAATCAAAAGATGCAGATTGGAGAGCCCAGATTAATATCACTTGACTTGTCAATTACAGTTCTGATTATAAGAGAAATGAGTCACTTAGCTCTCAGACCTTTAGCTTTTGTTTCTCAACCTCTGAAAACCTTTCTAATTCCAAGTTAAGGGAGCTCCTTACCAAGATTTGACTTCCTTATTCAGGATGTGAACACATCTCTTAGTGTTCTGCTTCAATCGGATTTGGCTTTTGTTTGCTGCCAAAACGATTGAAAACTTCTATACAGTTGGTGTCTGTTATAATCCTCAGTTTGCATTTGACCATCACATTTCACAGCTGCTGAATAGCTATAGGTTTCCCATAATTACCCCCTCCCTCTCCCTTATGCTCCCAGAAGCTTAAGCTTCTGATTTTCCATGGAAACTCATTTAGTTATTGCCCTTTAATTATCATAAACTCTTCAATGCCTTTTGAATTTTTCTTCTATTCTCTGACTACAGTTTCATTGCCTTCTAACTTGGAAATAACTGTAATACCATTAACCTGCTGCTGTCCTCTAGCTTTATCATTAATAACAACGTTGAATATTTGGTGACTTGACACACATCACGACGAGGTAAGCAGCACACACACACCCCCAGCTCACAGGCTGTGCAGTTGGAAACTCTACTCCTCTTTAGGCCTTTGTTAAAATTATTTATCATTAGTATGCCCCAGCTGGTGTGGCTCAGTGGAATGAGCACCAGTCTGTAGACCAAAAGGTTGCTGGTTTGATTCCCAGTGAGGGCACATGCCTGGGTTGCTGGCCAGGGCCCCAGTTGGAGGTATGAGAGAAGCAAATAATCTCTATTTTTCTCACATATCATGTTTCTCTCCCTCTCTTTCTCCTTACTTTCCCCTCTCTCTAAAAATAAACAAAATCTATAAAAACTTATTTATCATCAGTGTTGATAGCAACCTTATTTTCACTAAATAAGCTTATTAAAAATAATAAGCATCTCATATACATTAAAATGTCAGTTGTAAGTTCCTTTTTAATTAACTACATAATTGAGCAGAAAGTTACTTTACCTAAAATGTTTAAA
>VMDR010034179.1:0-11140 GCA_007922815.1 Macrotus californicus
ACAAGGCTCTGACCCTACTTTCAAAAGCTAGTATGATTCACACAATGATAATGAAAAACAAGTACAATAATTAATAATATAGAGGATTTTAGAGCATCTTAATGCAGCACACAGGAGATGCACCTGACTCAGTGATGGGATGGGGAGACTTTGGGAAAAGCTTCTAAGTGGAGTAGACTCAATGGTTAGGTATTATCTAGGCCAGGAAAGAGAAGGACAGTACTCTAAGCAAAGAAAAGTCAGCAGGTGATAAAGTTAAAAGGAAGAGAAATTCAGCACATTTGTGCAAACTCAGGGAGCTGGAACAACCACATCCTAAAATGGACTGGAGAACATAGTGAGAAACAAAGGCAGATGCCTAAGGCTAAATAAAAGGCTGCATAAATCAAAATAATGGGTTTGAACTTCGTGAGTCTCCTGTGAGGTTTTAAACATATGTGTTCAGAGATACACATTTAATGTATTTGAAAAGATTTTCTATAAGAGATATATAGCAATAAGTATGCAATCTAGTATACAAAAGCAGTGGAAATGAAAAAATCAAGAAGATAGGATCCAAAAGATACAATGCAAGTCATCTTAATTTTTTTTTTCTTTTTTCTTCATTTTCTTTTTCTTTTTTCTTAAAGATTTCATTTATTTATTTTTAGAGAGAGGGGAAGGGAAGGAGAAAGAGAGGGAGAGAAACATCAATGTGTGGTTTCTGCTTGCGTCCCCCATACTGAGGACCTGGCCTGCAACTCCAGTATGTGCCCTCACAGGGAATTGAACTGGCAACCCGTTGGTTCATAGGCCCACATTAAATCCACTGAGCTACACCAGCCAGGAATTTTTTTCTTCATTTTCATCTCATATTCCTTGGTGGGTGAAACATTGTCTGCCCTTCCTTGTGGAGGAAGGAAAAAAGGATATAAAAGAGGGTGTAAAATTGTTGGTCAAATGTATTGATAGAGCCTGACCATTATGTTTTTAGATTCATGACAATCTAACAGGGATTATGTTTACCAGATTTTGAAACATACATCTTTATGATCTCAAAGATTAGCATTAGACATGTTATATTTCAAAGCATGCAACAGTATATTTAATGCCTCATGGCACACAGGGTCATGTTTCATGCAAAACCAGGTTTCAGGTGATCTTTGTAAGAGACTAGCGTTACTGACAATCTGTATTATTTAGATCCTAACAGTCTCTTGCATTGACTTTCTTTATCCTGAAAGAGAAAATAACTTACATTACTGGGTGAAAAATGTATTTGTTTGTATGCTTAGGGTATTTTGGTAATACAAATATGAGAGTATATTTCTAGAAAGCTTTTTCTCCTATGGTATTGATACAAAAAAGAAAGAAAAGTCGGGAATGAGGCATGGCTAGAATTCAATCCCAGTATAACCTCAATCATTTATTCAAATCCAAGCCTATTCATTGTCTAATGCGCCAAGAAACTAAGAAGTGGGTACACAGACTGGACTGAAAATAGGAAATTAATGAGAATAAACAGAATAAAAGTTTTGTAAAAGAAGTTAGACATCTATTGAATTTATCAGAGAAAGTTAATGGGTCAGTGGGATTAGACCCACATGTTTAAAACAACAGATAAAGAATGAAAGCTTTAATTTTCTTAAAAATACAAATGATTGATATGGTGTAGACAAAGTAATGAAGGCATAAAGAAATGAGGAACAGGAGAAGAGAGAGCTTACAGAGAGACCTTTTAAGGAACTTCTGAAGAGTTAAAGGGATGACATTCAGGACTTTAAAGATATTTGTGTATTTCATGAACTTATTCTAGAAGATAAAGCTAAGCAGTGGATTCTGGCGGTTAATGGAAAACACTAGGGATCAAAGTCTTCCCTGGTTTAAAGTCTGAGTGTTAAGTCTAATAAATTGATCAGAGAAAGGTTTGGCTTAGGAAAAAGAATCAAAAGTAAGATCAGTCAAGTAGACCCAGTTTCATCTGTTAAAATTTTTTTCTGAATTTAATTGATGAATTTTTCAAAAGTGAATCTATTTCTCAAGAGAACAAAGGGCCTATTGAGGAGTTGATATATTAGGCCTAGCTCTTTTAAAATTTCAATAATGATCAGCTCTATGAATATTAATAGTTTTAGAGGAGTTCCTAATTATCTCTCGATTTTTTAGAACAAATTATTTCTCTTCCTGTCACTATTAGTAATATGCAAAGCCTGTCTAGACAAATTCCATTCATTGTTAATATAACAAGAATGGTTTGTGCGACATCAATGTAACCTGGCAGCCAAGGAGAGGGGGCTGGAATGCGTATGTGTGAACAATGACAACTTCACTGTACTAGTCAGTAGGAGCAGAAGACACCGTTGAGTGAGCATGTGTACTATGTGGCCATTGCATTTAAAATGGTGGAGCAAATAGAATGATGGATCTACATCAAATTTTGCATTAAGCTTGAACATTCTTCCATGGAAACTATCTGGATGATTCAAAAGGCTTTCAGGGATGATGCAATGAGTGGAGCACAAATAAAAATGTGGCACAAACACTACAAAGATAGTTGAGAATCTACTGAAAGTGATCCACATTCTAGAAGGCCTGCAACAAGCAGAACTCCTGAGAATGTTGAACATGTACAGGCTGCAATCAACAAATATTGGTGACAACTGTGCAAGAACTAGAAGCTGATCTTGGAATTCCAAAAACCAGTGTGTCCGAGATTTTGATGCAGAATCTTGGCATGAAACATATCATGGCAAAATTCATTCCATAGTTTCTGCTACCAGAGCAAAAGGAACATCATGCTGCAGATGCTAATGATGCTGGGAGAACTGTATGATGTCCCAAGGTACCTAATTTGAAGGGGACTGAGGCATCATTGTCCTATGTACAGAGTTTCTTGTATCTTGTATCTTCTTCAATAAATGTCTCTACTTTTCATATTATATGGCTGGATACTATCAATATATATTTTAAGTCCACAGGATCATTCAGAAAGAGCAAAGATTTAAAGAATTTGGATCTTGCTGTGCTTTACAACAGGTTTGTAATTAAAGCAAAAAATATTTAATGGCAATTGCACAACAACTGATGAATCAAATCACAAGGTCCTCTTGGAAACAAAACAATGCAAAATATATAAAAGGCATGAAGAAGGTAATAGCACAAAATTTAAATTATTTAACAAGTGACTCCATAATTCCCTATAAGCTGAAACCACAGTCATTCTCTCTCCTAATGAATGTTGGCATTCTGTATGACATTATTTATTATACAGTTACTCATTGATTCATTCAATGCATATTCATGGGCATCTACTATATGGTAGAGACTGTGTTCATGGGTCTAGAGATTAGTTAAGGAAACAGTTCTGTAAGACACAGAAACAATTGAACAATTGCATCAGAGTCTGCTAAATATTTTAGGAGGGAAAGCACAATAAACTCAGGGATGACATGGGGTGAGGGGTATGTGTAAAAACCTGGTGTTGGAGGGGTGGTCACAAAGAATATGAAGAAAATGAATTTCAGCTGACATCTGAAATGTTTATAGGAGATGGTAGCATATAAGAGGAAAGATATATAAAGAATGATATTTCAGGAAGAGGCAAAACTGTGCATTATAACAGCAAGGGAGGCTTTTCTAAACCAGAATAGTCTGGTTCTGACATTAGAACAGACACATAAATCACTGGAACAGAATACAGAGCCTAGAAATAAACTCATGTTTCTATGGTCAATTAATATTTGACAAAGTGGGCATGAGCATATAATGGAGTAAAAATAGTCTCTTCAATAAATGGTGCAGGACAACTGGACTGGTACATGCAAAAAAATGAAATTAGACCACCAACTTATACAATACACCACAATAAACTCAAAATGGATAAAAGACTTAAATACAAGTTGTGACAGCATAAAAGTCCTAGAAGAAAACAGGCAGTAAAATTACAGATATCCCAAGTAGCAATATTTTTGATGATATATCTCCTAGGGCAAGGGAAATAAAGGAAAGAATAAACAAATGGGGCTACATTAAATTAAAAAGTTTCTGCACAGCTAAAGAAACCATCACCAAAATGAAAAGGGCTGACCGTATGAAAGAACATATTTGCCAATGATACACTGGGCAAGAGTCTGATCTCCAACATATATAAAGAACTCACAGGACTCAATACCAGGAAGACAATAGAATTAAAACATGGGAAAAGGACCTGAGTAGGCTCTTCTGCAAGGAGGACATACAAATGGCCCTTAGACATATGAAAAAATGCTCAATATCTCTATCCATTAGAGAGATGCAAATTAAAATGACAATGAGATATTGCCTCACCCCTGTCAGAATGGACATCATTAATAGTACATCAACAAACAGTAAGTGCTGGCAAGGATGTGGAGAAAAGGAAACCCTCTTGCACTGTTAGTGGGGATGCAGACTGATGCAGCCACTGTGAAAAACGGTATGGAATTTCCTCAAAAAACTAAAAATGGAACTGCCTTTTGACGCAGTGATTCCACTGCTGAGAATATACCCTAAGAATACTGAATCACCAATTCAAAAAAAAAGGTTCATAGCAGCATTATTTACAATAGACAAGTGCTGGAAACAGCCTAAATGCCCATCAGCAAATGAATGGATCAAAAAACTGGTACATTTACACAATGAAATACTATGCAGCAGAAAGAAAGAAGGAGCTCCTATCTTTCACAAACAGCATGGATGGAAACAGGAGAACAGCATCCTAAGTGAAATAAGCCAGTCAGTGGAAGACAAATACCATATGATCTCACCTATAAGAGGAAGCTAATGAACGAAAATAAACTAATGAGCAAAATAGGACCAGAGGCATGAAAACATGAAACAGATTCACATTGATCAGAGGAGATGGGGGAGGGGGATAACGGTGGACAGAAGGGGAAGACTAGTCAAAGAACATGTATGAATGACCTAGGACATGGACATGGACAACAGTGTGGGGATTGACTGTGGGAGTGGGGTGGGGATGGACAAAGGGGGAAAAATTGGAACCATAATAGAATAACAATAAAAAATAAAAATAAAATAAAATACAAAAAAAAAGAGAGGCTTGTTCTACGAAATAAAAAGGAAAAGAACAACATAGCTCTAACAGAACTGACAGTTGGAAAGAACTATGAGGAGTGATGTTGCCTGTTTAGATCTGCAAAGAACCCTCTCACTGCAGTACAGAAATGAAAAATATACTGGTTAAATAAACCAAGATATTTCTGTAGGAATGCCTGCCACAGATATCAATTTAAACTAAAGAAGCAGTAGAGGTATGAAAATTAATTGACCAATCGAAAAAGCTGTGTAAGAAGTGGGTGCTTTTAATCATTAAAATAATGTGATTCTTTGGGATCCTTGCAAGAAAAGTTTCATTAGATTGAGTGAAAAATATTATAACAGAATGAGTAAGAATGTACAACAGATAATTAAAAATAAAATGTATGAATCTATCTCTCTTCCAAAGTTTGTTTGGAAACGGAAGAGAGATGTAATGATTTAGCAATGGGGGTGGTGGTGGAAGGTGAGAAATTTGAGCACAATTCCAAGGTTAGCAGGAAACCAATACAAAGAGAAAACTGAAAATATACCAGAAAAGAAAAGCTGGAATTAAAGTGCTGTTCTTAATGAGGCAAATGTGGTTGGATTCAGAGCAAATGTAGAAGCTTCATCTTTATATAAAAGTATAAATTTTTACAGAAAGTAAGAGGAAATAGATATGTTGTTCTGGAAGGATATGTGGCAGGAGCTTGAGGGACACTTACATGTTAAGGCTCAGAGTTAAATTGATCGGGAAGTTATAGAAAGACAAGAGAGACCTGGGGAACTGAGGATATATATAAGAAAGTAGCAGGAGCTATGGACCATTACATTTAACCTAGGACAAAAAAAGAAAAACAGAAAACATTTAAGTGAAATAATAAACAGAAAAGAGAATGACTAGAGTACTGAGTGCCCTCTTGAGTTTGAAGAACAAGTACAGAAGTGGTGAATAAACAAAAAACAGAAAGGGACTTTTGATGGGATGTTTCTATAGCCTACTTCTTCAGTAGTCTGTCAAACCCAAGGGAAACAAGGTCAATAAAGTTGCCAGAGGTAGAAAAGGCTAAAGTGGATTCGAGGGGAAAGTTACGGACGTTAGGAAGATCAGTGATCAAGGGCCAAAGTGATTTTTGATGTGCTATCTAAACATTCAAATCAGGCCAACACCATCTCCCCCAAAAGTAAAGAGAATAACTGAGTGGCAAGGATCTTGATCAGAGGAAAAATGAGCAGAATATCTGCAGATGCCAGCAGTAGGATGTGATATGTCCAAATGGCCATTGCTTCAAAATAGCACACAGGTAACGTAAAGATGAAGAAATATCAATCTGAAATTGGTTTGGTACAGATGCAGAAAACTGGTCCCTTCTCTCACCCTGCCAGACGTATATACTAATTATGTGAAATAGTCAACCTCCTCAAAACCGAATTGCCATTTAATTCATGACATCAAAAATTTCCCCTTCAAAATAATACTTTTGAAAATTGATATATCTCTCCTCTTTCCTCCTTCAATTTTTTCCTCTCCATTCATGTTAAACCTGACATTAATTCCCACATCACAGAAAATGCGTTCACTTTCATATCTGTGCTCATGATATATGATACCAGTTAAAGTATCGCTACCACACTAGCAACCTGGCAACTGAAATTTCATCTAGATAATTTTTCAGTGCTTTTTACCTAGCATGTTGAAACAGTCTAAGAAGGTTTAAAATCAACTAAGATTTTAAACTAGCAATTTTACCAATATTCAAGAACAAAATATTCTGGTTAGAAATTTTTTTAGTCTAGAACTATACACACACGTATATGAGGGAAACCCCCCCAAAAGAAATTTGTTTGTAAAAAATTGTGTATTTATTCTTACATGTTTAAACTTAAGTCACCTTCAAAGTACTCTCCATTTGAGACAATACACCTATTGAGACATTATTTCCACTGCTCAAAAACGGTTTCTGACTCATTGATTTTGATGCCGTTAGTGCTTCTGCTGCTTTTGTTTCACCTCTTCCACATTGGAAAATGTTTCCCTTTGTGGATTTTTCTCATCCAGGGAAACAACAACAACAACAACAAAAACCATTCAGTGCAAGATTGGGTGAATAGGGAGGTGGGGCATGGGGATGATGCTGTTTTTGGTCAAAAACTGCTGAACACTCAACTCAGCACAGGTATGCTGGTAAATCACCCATCATTGAATGGGCAAACTCGCTGAAAGAACCTTCAAAAAAATTCACTGAAGCTGAATGCACCTCTCATAACAATGTAAGCCTGTACTACAAGGGGCCAGCTGTCACAGTCCCGGCCGGCAGGACCGCGTGTTACTATGGAATGCTTGTCCTATATCCCCGGACAAGTGAGGAACAAATTCACATGGACTAAAGGAATCCCGTGGAGAGAAAGGGATGCGTGGACGATCTCTCAAGGATCAAGAAAGAGGGGCCCAGACCCTTTGCCTGGACAGGCTTTTATTGATATTCTAGGTAGATTACATCGAGGAGGGTCCTCCTTCACTGTGCTCAGGTTCACTTTAGGTGGTTACCATAACAAAAGAAAGAATGTTGCTAATCCCTTTAAAATAAAGGTCATTTGCAATTGTAAAGGGAAAAGGTTGAACTGGTTACACCCAAACTTGAGAGGTTTAGCATAGATTTTGGGAGGTTACTTTAAACATATGCAGTACACACGTTTCCTCAATTCAAGGTGAAGGAGCTTTTTAGCAAAAGCAAGTCTCAAAGCGTCCTAGGTGCAATGCAGGCCTGATTCCCCACAGGAGACCTATTCACGGGTGTTCTCTGCATGCCACGCATCTGTCTGTATTCAGAACCAGAGCTGAGCCACAAGATCGCATCACGCATGGATAGGTTCCCTATAGCCAGCCTTCCAGGAGATAATTCTGTTTTGTGGGGGGTCCTCCCTCATACGTGCACACACACACACACCTAGTGCAAAAATGCTTCGAACTAAGTTGATTTAATCATGGAGCTGATGCCTGTCTATGTCTACTTGAATTGATTTATAGTTTCTCACAGTATTTGCTATTGAAAAGACCTCTGATGAATTTGATTAGGAAATAATTATTTTCAAATTGGTTGTTAGATGTTAGAGAGTATATCTAAAATTTTTTCATGATTATAAATTTTAATTTTTCCAGGTTGAATATATTAAATCTCAGATTTGTTTTAAATTCCAACCAAATATTGAATAAATCAAGGAAATAGGCTCAGTTAAAGCTTATTAAGGGAGCTCTGTCATAAAACTCTGTTAGAAGTTTCTTCATTTGGCATTTAGTTCTAATTCCCGGACTTTTAGTCCCAAGATTATATTCTTAGCCTTGTAATTAAACCAGATTAGGATGATACAGCTTCCTCCAGCTCCAGAGAGCCTCAGAGGATTTAGCTTTGCCACTTTTTTTTCTTTCTGTTACAGGCTTTGTCACAGAAATCAGATTTTAGAATTGTATGGCTTCATAAATTCCTTGAAAGATTAATACTATAGTTTTAATCTTTAGCATGTTTTATAATTTCTCTGTATGGTCATTCTGATCCTCCCCTTTGTTTGCTCAGAAATCAAATAGAAGAAGCTGATGCTGAAAATAATATGTATAGTTGATAATTGACCAGAGTCTAGCAACCCATGCTTATCTTAGCAAGGTATTCTGTGCTTTTTTATTGTGGCTCGTTATCCTTGAAACCTAAATAAGCATTGGAATGAAAATAAATGCCACAAATCAATCAATGGAAAAATAAAATTATCTTTCGGTGCTTTGATTATCCCACTTCATGTACAAGACCGTTTGTCACTGGGACAATTATTAATTTACTACATGAGAAACGGGAGCAATCCCCTCCAAGTTCACATGTATCTGCGAAATCACTTGTAGGAGCCCAGAAGGCCTGCAAGGGGTCGAGGATAGGGTCCTGCACCGCAGTTGTGGTGACTGGGCCTGGTTTCCGGCCTCGGGGCTATCTTGGGACGTCACTGTTCTCCGTACCCTTGAGAAAACAGCTGCATTTTCTTTCCCATTAACTCATATCTTTGGCATGTGAGTCCTGTACCCGGGAGATATGTAAGCTTAGGAACATCCTGGCCCTGAGGGGAGAGATAGACCTTGAAGGTCAAGGAAATGAGTTACTTTTGCCAAAGAGCTACTCCATTGTTTTCCATGTACTCAAGATTGTATTTAAGCCTGAAGGCTGCACAATAAACTTGCCTTATGCCAGCAGAGCATTTGGTCCTCTCCATTATTTCGTCCCTCGCTCAGCCTCACGACCACCCTTGCTGCAGCGGGCTGCGGCAATCACTCACAATATTATTTAATAAACAGGAACATTTTCTAATCTCTGACAAATATTACTGAGTAAGCAATACATACCAGTTCTAAAAGTTCAAATAATTAAAGGATATAGTCTCCACAGTTACAATCTCTTTAATATTATATATCTGCAAGGATGTGGTCTGGATATAGTTTGCTACTAACAAAATTAATTTTGACTGTCTAGCTTTAGGATTCCTGATAAAAGTGAACAAACTTCCAAAATAGCCAAGTGTTTTGAGAACAGAACCCCACATGCCGTGCACAGCCACCTGCTTTAGTTATCTTGTCTGTGATACCCCAGTGTAGTAAGACTATTCTAGATGATGCTGTTTAATTCCTCTGACAGTACCACTCAGTGATGCATCACTAACACGAAGCACTACTCTCCCCTTTTCTGTCCTCCAGCTCTAAGATGAATATAATTTAGATCATTTACTGACTTCCTGGTAAACATTAGTGAGAGGCAAACTTAAATTGCTCTGTATTTATTTAAATTACTTTCTGTTAAAGATCCAGTTACTTGACACTCTATATGTCATTCACAGCATCTGATGACTTTGTATAAAAGACTTCAGGCTATGAAGAAAAGTGATTTAAATAAAAGTTAATATACTTTGTAGATGCCTCTGCTTTGAAAATGTACTGAGTGGCCAGATACATAGTTGAATACTACACATAAATGTCTAGAGACATTTTATGGGGTCTGGTTTGCTGTAACAAAGTGATTAATTCAAATAAATTTGATGTCTTTGATAGCTTGTCCTTTTGATCATTAGAAATTGTTTCTATTTCCACACACAATTTTCTGTTTTAAATTCCAAGTCTTATAAAGTTTTAGTTTAATAAAAACATATAAAATAAAATCATGTTTTAACTCTTTTCAAGTGTACAGTTCAGTGGCATTAGTTCCATCAACAAATTTGGGCAGTCATCACTACTTTGAATTTCCAAAACTTATTCATCGCTTCAAACGCGAATTCTGTAGCCATTAAGTAGACTCTCCCTATCCTTCTCTTGCTCCAAACCCTGGTAAACTTCAATCTGTTTCTAACGTTGCCTACTCTAGATATTTCATGTCAGTTGAATCACACAGTATTTGTTCTTTTGTGTCTGGTTTCACTTTAATACAATGGGTATAAGTTCCATGTACGTGACAGCAGGTGTCAAGACAATTGTGTTTATATACAGCACATTTGGTATGTGAGGTTTGCATCTATTCATCTGTTGATGAATATTTGAACTCTTCCCATTTTTTGGCTATTGTGAACAACGTTGCAATCCACATTGGCACACACCTATCTGTCTGTGCCTCTGTTTTCAATTCTTACAGGTTTATACCTTGGAACAGAATTGCTGGGTCTCAGTAATTCTGGGTTTGGCTTTGAAGGAGTCTCCAAACTGCTTTTCACAATGCCTGCATAATTAACATTTCCATCAGAAATCTAGGAAGGTTCTAGTTTCTCCAAATCTTTGCTTACACCTGGTAATTTCTGAGGTTTTTTTGTTGCTGTTTCTTTGTTTCTAAATATATACAATTCTAAAAAGTATGAACTGGTGTTTCAGTGGTTTCGATTTCTATTTTACTAATGACTAAAACTTCCTCTGCACATGTTATCAATAGAGTTGTTTGTTCACTTTATTCAAAATGCCCTTTGATGAACAGAAGTTTCAAATTTTAATGAAGTCCAATTTATCTATTTTTATTTAACTACTCATATTTTTGGTCTCAGACCTAAGAATCCACTGCCAAATTCAAGATCATGATGATTTACTTCTGTT
>VMDR010034180.1:0-11137 GCA_007922815.1 Macrotus californicus
CAAAGTAATCAATAGATTCAATGTGATGCCTAACAAGATTCTAATGACGTATTTCACAGAACTAGGACAAATATTTCAAAAATGTATATGGAACCACAAAAGCCCTTACATAGCAACAGTGATCCTGGAAAGAAGAACAAAGGTGGAGGAATCACATTATCTTACATCAAACTATACTCTAAGGCCATAGTAATCAAAACAGCATGATACTAGCATAAAAACAGACACATAGATCAATGGAACAAAATACAGAGCCCAGAAATAAACCCATACCTTTATAGTCAGTTAATATTCGACAGAGGAAGGAAGCACATACAGTGGGCTAAAGATAGTTTATTCAATAAATGGTATTGGGAAAATTGAACAGATAACATGCAGAAAAATGAAACTAGACCATCTTCTTACACCATACACAAGAATAAATTTAAAATGGATCAAAGACTTCATTGTTAGACCCAAAACCATAAAAATCATAGAAGAAAACAAACGCCTCAAAATCTCAGACATTACTGATAGCAATATTTTTTTCTGATATATCTCCTTAGGCCAGGGAAACAAAAGAAAAGAATAAACAAATGGGACTACATCAAACTAAAAAGATTTTGCACAGCAAAGGAAATCATCATCAAAATATAAAGACAACCCACAGAATGGGAGAGCATATTTGCCCATACATCTGATAAGGGGTTAATATCCAAAATTTATAAAGAACTTACAAAACTCAACACCAAAAAAACAAACAGCCCAATTAAAAAATGAGCAAAGGACCTGAATAGACACTTACCCAAAAATGGCATACAGATGGCCGAAAGGTATATGAAAACATGCTCAATGTCACTAATCATCAGATAAATGTAAATTGAAACCACGATGTGATACCTCACACCAGTCAGAATAGCTATCATCAATAAATCAAAAAACAAGTGCTGGCAAGGATGTGGAGAAAGGGAAACTCTTTTTCATTGTTGGTGGGAGTGCAAACTGGTGGAGCCACCGTGGAAAGCAGTATGGAGATACCTCAAAAAATGGATCTGCGTTTTGACCCAGCTATCCCACTTCTAGAAATGTATCCGAAGGAACCCAAAAACTAATTCAAAAGAACATAAGTACCCCTATGTTCATTGCAGTGTTACTTACAATCGCCAAGATATGGAAGCAGCCCAAGTGTCCATCAGTAGATGAGTGGATAAAACAACTATGGGACATTTACACAATGGAATACTACTCGGCCATAAAAAGAAAGTTTTACCTTTGCAACAGTATGGATGGAGCTGGAGAAATTATGCTAAGTGAAATAAACCAGACAGAAAAAGACAAATACCATATGATTTCACTCATATGGAATGTAATGAACAAACAGAACTAACAAGGAAGATGGGGACAGACTCATAGATGGAGAGTTAGATTGACAGCTAGTGTAGTGGGGGCGGTTAGGGGGTGGAGGGATTCAGCAAAAAGGAAAAAGGACGCACAGACGAGGACAACAGTATAGTGGTTGCAGGGGGTATAATGGGACTAAATGGTAATGGAAAAAAATACAGTAAAGATTAAATTTTTTTTAAAAAAGCAACCTCTTTCCTAGTTATTCCTCAACATAAGGAGGCTTTCTGGCTTCCCAGGCTAGCCACTTTCAGATGCAGAATATCCCGTTCCCCTTCCCTGGTGATCAGCCTCCGTGCTCAGCTGTGTGAAGAGTCCTCATTTGCCTTGGCACTTGAATAATGATGAATGCATTCCATACAGCTGGTGATGAAGGCGACTCAAAGAAACTGCCTGCGTCAGCTCAGAATATTTTTAAAAGCAATGCAAATATAGGTGGAGAGAGAGTGGGAAAAAAGTCATCTTTTGACAAAGAGCCTTATTTTGGGTTAATTTAGGTAAAGGTCTCACAGATGTATATGTTGTTTGATCTTTCTCTTAGATTTTAAAAAAGAAGACCCAGGATTTTATTGTTCCTGTATAACATCTAATAGTATACATTAAATGTCACCAATTTTCAAAGGCTGTTCATAGGTAAGGACAATATATTCAGATAACCCTTTTCTATTTAAAAAGCACTTTAACACACATTGCCAATTTACGATTACTTTGTTTTCATTATGTCAAATAGTCTGACGTACTTGATCTACAAATAAGGCTCTTATTTCTTCTGTATTTAGGCCCAATGATTAATAGAGGAATAATATTTACATGTATAGTGCACATTGAAATTGGTTTGAAATGCCAGGCAAAGTTTTTTTCTTTCAAAGAAGAGAGAAATGCAAGAGAAGAAGCTTTTGGAAAAAGAAAAGAGAAAGCCCAAGAGAGAGACCTGAAGTGGTTTAATCAAAATAGCTTTGTTCTCAGAAGTGGAATAGGTGGGTCATGAGGCGGTTCCAGTTTTAATTGTCTGAGGAAACTCCATACAGCTTTCCACAGTGGCTGCGCCAGTCTGCATTCCCACCAACAGCACAGCTGAGGGTGCCTTTTCTTCCACATCCTCACCAACACTTGTTTGTTGATTTATTGATGATAGCCATTCTGACAGGTAATATCTTATTGTGATTTTAACTTGCATTTTGCTGATGATTAATGACATTGAGCATATCTGCAAGTGTCTCTCAGCCATCTCTATGTCCTCTTTGGAGAACTGTCTGTTCAGGTCCTGTGCCCATTTTATAATTGGATTGTTTGTCTCTTGGTGTTGAGTTTATAAGTTCTTTATAAATTTTGGATATCAACCCCTTATCAGATATATAATAGGCAAATACGTTCTCCCATTCTGTGGGTTGTCTTTTCATTTTGTTGATGGTTTCCCTTGCTGTGAAAAGATTTTTTAGTTGATGTAGTCCCATTTTTTATTTTTTTCTTTTGTTTCCTTTGCCTGAGGAGATGTATCAGAAAAAATATTGCTATGATCAGTGCCTGAGATTTTGATGCCTGTGTTTTCTTTTAGGATTTTTATGGTTTCAAGTTTTACATATAAGTCTTTAATGTATCTTGAGTTTATTTTTGTGTATGGTGTAAGAAGTTGGTCTAATTTTATTTTTTTGTATATATCTGTCCAATTTTTCCAGCACTATTTACTCAATAGACTATCTTTACCCTATTGTATGTTTTTGCCTCCTTTGTCAAATATTCATTTGACCACAAAGGCATGGGTTTTTGTCTCTGGGCTCTCTGTTCTGTTCCATTGATCTGTATGTGTTATTATGCCACTACCATGCTCTTTGGATTACTATGGCCTTGTAGCATAGTTTGATATCAGATAGCATGATTCCTTCAACTTTGTTCTTCTTTCTCAAGATTGCTGTGGCTATTTGGGGTCCTTTGTGGCTCCACATAAATTTTTGGAATATTTGTCTAGTTCTGTGAAATATGTCATTAGAATCTTGATAGGCATTGCATTGAATCTATAGATTGCTTTGGGTAGTACAGGCATTTTAATGATGCTAATTCTTCCTATCCACTTCTGAGAACATATTCAAAGAAATACGAAGCACTGATTTGAAAGAATATATGCCCCCTACGTTCATTACAGCATTATATATGATAGCCAAGATTTGGAAGCAGCCCAAGTGTCCATCAGTAGTTAAGTGGCTAAAAAAGCTATGGCACATTTACTCAATGGAATACTACTCAGCTTTAAAAAAGGAAATTTTACCTTTTGCAACAGCATGTATGGACCTGGAGAGCATTATACTAAGTAAAATAAGCCAGTCAGAGAAAGACAAATATCATATCATTCCACTTATATGCGGAATCTAATGAACAAAATAAGCTAACAAAAAAAAAAATAGAAACAGACTCACAGATACAGAGAATAGACTGATAGCTGTCAGAGGCCTGGGGGTTGAGGGGCTGGGTGAAAGAAGTAAAGGGCCTAGCAAAAACAAAACAGAACAACTCATGGACACAGACAACGGTACACTGACCACCAGAGGGAAAGGGGCTGGGAGGAGGTAGAAGAGGATAAAAGGGCTGTAAAGGGTGATGGAAGGAGACTTGACTTTGGGTGGTGAACACACAATACAGTACACAGATGATGCATTATAGAATTGTATACCAGAAACCTATATAACTTTACTAACCAATGTCACCTGATAGAGTCAATAAAAATTTTTAAAACTAAATTTGTTGTAAACTCCATTTTGAGTTGACTTTTTCCTGAATGGAGTTCCTGAATGGAATCAACTAGACTCCATCATGGGTAATAGCGGCAATTTGATAGGAAGGAAAGACAGAGTAAGTCTCAACATAGAGGTCTAAGTTTGGGTATGACATAGTCAGAGGGTTTTAATTACCAGCAATCTCCATGTAGTTGTTTTTGGAATCTCCCTGAACAATTAGGTAGTTTTCAAATTAATGGCCAGCAAAGTTCAGTGAATTCAATATGGTCTATTTGAGTAACTGACTTATCGGGGATTTGTTAGGTTGTATTAAATTACAGCAAGGCTGTACTGAAGTCACAAATGGTGGTTTTGGTGACTAGAAGGCACTCATTCCTGTGATCTGCTACTATTTCCTAATCTACGCTCTTCAGAGTGAAAGCATGTCTAGGAGTTTTTCAAAACTAAACCATTCCTCACAATGACCAGATCCCTATTGGACACATCCAAGACTTGAATTTGCTGGAGCAAATGGGAAGGATTGATATCCAAGAACCAGTGCTGGGCCCTTCCTAGACTGTTCCATCGAAAGTTTTAGTACAAGTACAAAAATCACCAGGCATTTTCATTTTGCAAAAGTGCTCTCATAAAGAGTAAATAATGGGACAACACAACAAAAAAAGGCGCAAGTGTATAATATCTTAAAATGTGAACAGCATCCACTGTTCCTATATTGAATGGGTATCACTGCTGTTTTCTGGAACTCAACACAATTACCAAGTGGTTGTAGGTTTGTTTTGTCCTTGTGTAGATTGTTTCACATGTAAAGAAGCGAAGTCCCAGGGGGAAAAAGATCACAGACAAGTATTGGGGTTGGTATGAGGTAGAGAGAGAGAACAATCTTTAAATCTTTTCTTTCTAAGAAGTTACATATGAACCCCCAATTCAGATCGTGAACTTTATTCAGAATGATGATATAAAATGTTATAGTAAGATATCGTTATCTTGTTGGCTTTTAATACCCTTTTGGATGTTTCCATAAGGGTATTTTTTACCCTTGAAATTTGAAGAAGAAAAATCCATGTACCACCGTTTCTATATACTGAGGACCAACAGCAGAGGTCAGCTGTAAAGTTCAAGAACAAGGTGTGCCTTACTTTCTGCCACTGGCAATTTTGGAGGGTAGCTATGAGGCTTAAATGACATGATACATGTAAAACACTTAGAAGAGCTCCTAGTACATAGTAAATGCTCAGTAAATGTTAGCTATCATCACCACTACACCACCATCATCATCATCATCTTCTGCCAGAATCAGAAAATTAATTTTTAAAGGTCTCAGGCAATGCCCCGTCCTTACTATTACTCTTACCACTTAGAATCCCACAATTACATACTCACCTCCTTTAGAGTTTTGAAGGTTTTTTTAAAAAAGATTTTATTTATTTATTTTTAGAGATAGGGGAAGGGAGGGAGAAAGAGAGGGAGAGAAACATCAATGTGTAGTTGTCTCTCATGCGCCCCACACCGGGGTCCTGGCCCACAACCCAGGCATGTGCCCTGACTGGGAATTGAACCAGCAACTATTTGGTCCGGCACTCAGTCCACTGAGCCACACCAGGCAGGGCAGAGTTTTTAAGGTTTTGTGTCATTCAAAGTCCTGATTTAAAATGTACCCAGCTCTGGATAAGGTATTACCTTGATACACTTTAATATGTCATGAATAAAAGGGGCATTGCTAATAAATGCATTGAGGATGTTAGTACTGGCACATGGATCTCCACACTGAGTGAATGGGAATGAAGAAAAAAATGAACACTTAGTGAGTATTCACTGGGGCCGTGTGAAAGGTCTTCTGCATACTTTGACTCCCTTTATCCTCGTGACTCTGCAAGCAACTAAGTGGCTGAGCCAGAATCCACTGCCCATGTTACTTTGTGCAGATTTGCCTAATGCTTCAGACTTACCTTTTACTGTGAGCCAATTATGTCAAGCGCTCCACTAAACATGTTGATTTGCATGGGCTGTTTACCATCTAATTAAGTTGTCTCCAGATGAATAAAGTAAAAGTTTGACATGAAAAAGACTTATGTTTATTTATGCAGGTAAATCCAGAATGAAGAGTATCTTCTCAAGAGAGGCATCCATAGACTTTTTGCTCTGAAAAACTGATGAAGTAGATGGGCTTTGGTCATCCTCCATTTTTTCTTTAATGCCTAATGTACTAGCATCCTCAACGCACTTATTAATAAAGTCTCAGTATGTACAACACTCTGATAAGCAAAGTCTTAAATGCAAACGAAAAAGTTAATTGGTGAGTTTACCAGAATTCTGGAAATCCATGAAGTAGCAGCATAAGTGGCTTGCCTCTCTCTCCAGCAGCAACGTAATGAAACCTTAGCCCGGAATCCTGCCGCAGCAAACAGAGGGCACACAATTTCAGTGCTGGTTTGTGTTGACTGTCAAAGCAGTGCATTTAGTCTTTCCATGTCATTAAAAACTCACTCGTGTTATTTTTAATAATGAGAAATAAGATAAATATTAATTTTTCAAGAAGAAAAACCTTCATGATTTATCAGCAGGGTAAACTGACAGGTTTACTTTCGTCAACATTCCCTTTATAGTACCTGCCTTTCTTCTACATACAAGGGCAATTTATGTATCTTGGGCTTCTGAAACAATGTCACAGTTTGTGACTTTCCTCTTACTGCTGTGTCACATTTCATCTCATTCAAATTCTACAGGACGTGTAAATAATTCTGATTCGAATTCACATTCCTGCCATGTTTACGTCCTGGCCGTGCACTTTCCTCAGCTTGCCTGTCAAGAGCTGTGCCACCAGTTATATAATTCACACCTCCCTTCCATATTTTTAGTTGCCTCCGTCCCACATTATTTTAAGTTGAGGGTTGCACGGACAGTTCCCTTCGCTGCCTGCTCCTCACGTCACATCAATGTGTTTGTGACAGCAGAATGCTTCGAGTGATCAAGATTTCGTCTGCGTGTAGGGACAAGACTGCCCGAGAGAAATAAAGAGCATAGGGATGAGTCAGGAGTACGGCAGATGCAAAGCAAACTGAATAGAGGAAAGTGGTGAAAAGAAGCAAGAAAGAGAAACAAAAACTCAGAAAAAAATGAGGAAAGAAACCAAGAACCGAAAGGTGAGTATGGACACTGGGTTTTATCTTAGGTTACCCAAGCCATTGGCTATTTAGGTGTGAAAAAGTCTTAAAGGTCATCTAATCCAACGCCATCATTTTTGCAGATTTAGAAACTGAGGCCCAAATATGTTAACACAGATCATGCGAATGGTTGGGAGAAGGTCTGTGAGTAGAACCCCCATCAAGTCCTACTTCCCAGGACAATGTTCTTTCCATTCCTTGGTTCTGTCTCTGGGGAAACTCTTTAGTTGACCAGTGAGAAGAAAGGCATTATGGGGAATTTCAGATGATTTTTTTTATAGTTTTTTCTCCTCATACTGGATGAGGATAATAAATCTGACTTTGCCCTCAACTGCAGAATGCCTTCCTAGTTCAATAACTTATTGGCATTAAGCCTTGGAAGATAAAATACTGTGGGCACTTAATTGGATTTAGTGAACAAATTACATTTTTGCACCTACTATGTGCCAGACACTGGTCTTTTTTGTTGCTGTTGTTTCACAAATATTAACTTATTTAATTCCCATATCAATCCTAGGCTGAATAAAGGTAAGAAAGGCATACCCCCTGGTCTTCTGAACTCCAGCTGCTGGACAATCCAGCTCCTAATAGGAATCCCCCACTTGGTGACATAAATGCATCCTCCCGTGAGGCTCGTTTTGAAAGGCCTGCGAGGCAATCTGCAGGGTGCATCACAAAGGGCACCACCTGGAGCCTAAGGAAACAGTATCTGGGGGCTGTGAGGAGGCTTGGGACTCACACATGGACAATTGAAGAGTCTGCTTGCATGCTTGCCATTTACTTTTCATTCCATCCCTTTGGTCTCTAACTTCAAAAATTAGCTTCCTTCTCCACAAATACACACCATTTATTTACGATTTCATGCTGCTTAGGTCGTCTGTGAATGCTCCATTCTGCTGACCTAAATAAACTCTGATTTCTGATGACTTACTCTCCCAGTCTCTAATATTTGGGCAAGGACAGACTTCTGAGACAGTAGGGCTCACCAGGAACGATTCCCTACAGCCGATCTGAGCTCGAAAGGGCAAAAAGGTGACGGGAGACAGCTTCCCCTTACAGTAGGAAAGGGAGCGAATTATTCTGGACTGCGTGGAGGGTGGGGCACTAACATAATAGGACCCTGATTACAGAAACTCTGCATAACCTATTCTCTCTCCTCCCCGCCCCCACTCTTCTTTCCCCTATCCCCCCCGCACCCCAAAAGAAACGGGGAAGGTAAACACACAAACAGTCCCGACATCTCTCCAGCCACACCTCCCCCTCTTGCGTCCCCTTGGCATCTTGGTCGTCCCCGCCGCGCGCCCTGCGAGCCCGACACACCAGGGGACCCTGGGCCGGGCGTCATGGAAGGAGCAGCCCCGCGCCCTGGGCTCTCCCTGCCGTCACGTTCCCTCCCGACAACGCCGAGCTGGCGCCGGCCTTCACCTTGATCCTTACGTAGCAGTGGGTACCCAAGGAGGGGTCGTTCAGGCACGCGGGAGGGTGCTCCCGGGCGACCCGCCGGAAGGTCTGCGCAGGTCCCTTGCCGATGCTCCACAAAAGTTTGAGCAGGTAGACGGAGGCGCAGAGCCCGCAGTAGCAGTAGATCAGGGACCAGAAGAGCAGCGACCGAATCGCGACCATCAGGCGGGGCAGGCAATCCCGGGGCCTCGCCATCGGGCGGCGGCGGCGGCTGGGCCCACCGCGCGTTTGCGGCGCCGGAGCGAGCCCGTGAGCGCCGCGGCGCGTCGGCCTGCCCGCGCCCCCGTCCGTCCGCGGTCGCCGGCCCCGCGCACACCTCCCCGCGGGCCGCCGGGCAGCCGCGCCGGGCCGGGGCGGCGGGCCGGGTCACGGCCTCCGGTTCCCGCGCTCCCCGCGCGCGCTCGGGAGCTGCTGCGCCCAGGCTCCGAGGGCCGCCCGGGACTGGGCCAGGGCGAAGACCCGGGCTGCCTCCGCTACGGGAAATCCCACGTCCAAACTGAAGGAATAAAGGGAGACTCGAACCGCTCCAGTTACCGCGGGGGGAGCGCCGGGCTTGTCTGCCCGGGTTCAAACCCTCTCGTCGCCCATTCGACTTGGAATTTCGTTAGGATCATAAAATTATAGGGCGTGGCGGGAGGGGGGAGTAACTGGTTTTCACACCACGCCACAGACATCATAACTTTATTCCTAACACTTCTAAAGGTGTTGACACTCCCCAACTTGTTCAGAGTCATTATATATAGTCAAGCCTGGAAAGCCCTGGCCTGTTCTCTGCCCCTGGTTTTCCTTTACAAGAACATTGTATAAATGGAATCACGTAGTATGTAACCTTTTGTTTTTGGCTACTTACACTTAGCATTATGCTCTGAGATTCAGCTGTGCTGTTACCTGCATTGCTCCTTCTTTATCGCTCACAAATGTTTCACTGAATGGATGTACCATACTGTTTATCCGCTCCCCACTTCAGGGACAGTTGAGTTTCTTCCAGTTTTGATGGTTATGAATAGAGCTGCTATAAACATTCACGTAAAGGGGTGTGTGTGTGTGCGCGTGTGTGTCTAAGTTTTCATTTCACTTGAGTAAATACTTAGAAACGAGATTGCTGGGTCAGGTGGCAAGTCTGCATCCAGCTTTAGAGAAACTGACAAACTGGTTTCCGAAGTGGCTGTACAGTTTCGAGTTTGCATGGGCAATGTGTGAGAGTCATGGTTAGGTTATATTCTTGCAAGCACTGGAGATTGTCAAAGAAATCTTTTCAGTTTTAGCCATTCTAAGAAATATGTAGTAGTATCATTGAAATTGAAATTTCCATTTCCCTAATGACTAATGTTGAACATCTTTCCGTACTTGTGTGACACTCAAATATATTCTTTGACTGCTTTTACTTGTTACTGGTGGTAGGAAGTGCAGGCATCAGAGGGGCGTTCTCTGCTGTCCTAGGGCAGCCTCATAGGCAGGAAGTGTGTCCTTGGATATCAGAGTGGGAGCTTCTTAATAATCCTTCCCTACCCCCAATGGCAAGGTGTCTCTGACAGTCTGCACCCATGATCTATTTCCTGGCCCTCTCCCAGGACTAGAAGGCTTAGTATTTCTATTTCCTTCCCCCAGCTGCTGTAGGACTTCATCAGTGTCCTAAAGGTGATAAGGTTTGCTGTTTCTGCCCCTTGAGGTTTGTATTTGTTGGGAAGATGGGGGAGAAAGATGGGGAAAGGAAAAACAGTTTGCTTTTCTTATGACTGCTGCTGTTCTCCTTCACGCCTGCATCGGGGGACGGCCTTCTCAGAACCCTCATCCTGCACGCCAAATCTTTCCTGTACAGTACTAATGAGTTCTGTGGAGAAGAGCCTGCGTGTGCCTGCAGCTTTCTCTTGTGTTCCCAGGGGTTCTATATTCTCAAGCTAGCCCATACCCAGCCTTTAGCAATTTGATAAAACTTTTAGATGATTTTTTGGTGTTGTTACCAGATTATGTAGCATTTGGTGGTATTTAAGTCTTGTTTCTACTTCAATGTATTTGTCTTAGATCTCAGGTTATTCGGTTATCTTGCAATCTCAGCCCTCAGATTATTTTAAGAGAAGTGACTTTAAAGATTGTCTTTGCTTTTAAATCTGTTGAAATAGTGGGAGAAATGCTTTTTTCAGCTTTCTAGATTCCCAAGCAGAAGCCTAAATTCCCCAATTTTTCAGAATTGAGAGATGAAGGTGTGGGCAAAAGGAGGTTTATAGTTGTTCGTATGGAAAGTAATATAATAATGTCACCCCGATAAATTCAATAAAATTTTCAATAAAATTATACATAGTGGCAAAAAGTAATACAATAATTAATAAATGATAATACAAAAACAAACTTTCATATACTCACAAGTATAAACCCTACTTTTGCTTACTACTGTATTTGTATTAGTTT
>VMDR010034181.1:0-11147 GCA_007922815.1 Macrotus californicus
GATAGTTGTAAGTTTACATGTAATGCTAAGATCACACATCAATGACCTGAGTTTACAGTCAGGATCCGCTACCTTCCAGCTGCATAAACTTGAAATACATGGACATCTATTATCCAGATGGAGATGAACTAAGGTATGGGGTCTGCTCAAGATGAAAATATTGAAGTTGGTCAGTGTCAGAACTTTCCAGACCTAGTGAGGCAGTTTCCACTTAGACTACAGCTTTGGCGTGAACCCCAACTTGACTGGCTGATAGTAACAACTGACTTTCCCATCTATTCCTCCTCACCAAGATAGAAACCCTGCAGCAGAATGAGTTCTACCCTTGGATCCTGCTGTGTCCCATCTGTTTGACATCCAGGCAGAAATAAGCTAAAGACTCCCTACCAGGCTTTTAGACCCCAGATCTGCCTCCTGTGATTGGAATCAAGCCTGCACTGGACGATGCACTTGTATTTTAATTGAGTCTTAGTGGAAAGGCAGTGTCTCTCCACAGAAGACAAATCAATGTTTTAGGGAGGTAGGGTAGAAAAAATCTTGCAGTAGATGCTTTCTTTGTGTTCTACTGAACAGGTGTTTGCTCATGTTGCATGAATTGAGGAGTAGACAAAAAAAGGCATCCCTGATAGCCTTACTTTCTTATCCATTTAGTTTCTATGCTTTGCACAAAGTTGTTCCTTCCACTCTCCATACCATCCCAAGAGACAGAAGAGAGCCACAGCCAACAACACTAGGCTCAGGAGTTCTTCTGGATTTGTTCTTTCACTTGCCCTCTAGATCAGTAGCTCCCTGGTCTTTTCCAGCTCCCTGAGTGGTGGGAGGACATTTTAGGAAGAACAGCCAATAGGAAGGAAGGCAGAGGGTTAAACTGCAGTTGGTTTTGGAGGCACCAGCAGTTCAGCGTAACTCTATACTAAGGTAGAGGCTGACTAAGCAAAATGTAAGAGGGATGAAAAGTCCAAGCTTGACTTATGAGGATGCCCCTTCCATACCTACAAGCTACCCAAAGGCAATTCAGAAGAACCTTAGGACTTTACACTATAGTTTCTAAACCTCTGAAATGGTCCTACTATGCTGGAACCATGCTAATCAGAGAAGTCATGTGACTACCCATATTGTGCAACAGAGTCAGTGGTAGAGATGGAGATACCAGAATCCATCATGGTGTCAAGCCTCTACCAGAGATGAAAAGGGACAGGACATAGCATTTGACAATGCAGAACAGCAGCACCAGTGTTTCAAATCAATGTTGTCTGACATCTGTTCCAGTGAATTACAAGCCCTGCCTCCACTAACAGATTCAGCTATAGTACATTTCAAAAGCCAACAGGAATGGAATACTCATAGACAGCAGGAGGAGGGAAAGGATAGGAGGAGGGAAAGAGCAGAAGCATTTTGAAATTTATCATGCTTTAAGCACTGGAGAAAAGTTGAGGCAGAAACATAGCAACCATGCAGTTGAGGTGCAAATGGCCCACAAAGGGACTCTGGTGGATACCTTGGACTAGTCTGACGAGGCCAAGTGCCACATGTGGTCTTCCCCATAGGGACATAATGAAACAAAAGAATGACAGGAGTGTCTTCTTGGAGCTGCAAACTTCATGTCAAACTACAAGGTTCCCTGGCAACTGGAAACTGGTAGATACCTCAGCTCATGATGGAACAGAGGAGAGACCCTGAGATTAAAGGATTGGGCATGTCTGAGCACAGAAAGCTGTGGTTGAGCTGCCTGCTCTTGTCAACTGGAACTGAATTCCTTGAATGGTTTCTTGATATCAACAAACATGCCTCTAGGCAGAAGAAGAAAGAAGAAAGAAGAAAGAAGGAAGAAGAAGAAGAAGAAGAAGAAGAAGAAGAAGAAGAAGAAGAAGAAGAAGAAGAAGAAGAAGAAGAAGAAGAGGAGGAGGAGGGGAGGGGGAGAAAGGAAGATGATAGCTTTCTTATGAAAAAACAGGTCTGCCTATGGTAGTTCACAGGGCTGTGAATTAAATTGAACTACAGAGACAATGTGAAGAAAAGCACAGTACCAGGACAGAAGAGTATAATCCATAGTGAGAGTGGCTTATCAATCCAATAAGCAATCATTGTGTGCCAGCTGTAGGCACAACCCAGGGCAAGAGAGTCAGTAAGGGGAGAAGAGACATATAAGAGGACATATAAGGTCTTAGCCTAGACATGGAAGGCACTGTTATACAGGTAAAGAGGTCTACAGAGGGAGCCTTCTCCATACTGGGGAAATTAAGAACTAACAGTCAAGGAATAAGGATTTAGTTTGTTGGTGTGTCTACAAAGAAACTTCCTCCACCTCTTCTCATCCCTACAGTTTTAGAACACACTGAAAAATGGATGCATGGGTCACATAGGGGTCAGTCTATCAGCTTCATTACTTGTAAAGCTGGATCAGAGAAAGTGGCTAGCACCAAAGGTCACAGTCAGGTGCATGTTTTCTCTGAGGCAGAGGCACAGACTGCTGTATGCTAGTTCTGTGAGCAGGAAAGAACATGCCCTGTCTGTAGGCAAACCGGGCTTACAGAAAACCCAGAGGGACTAAGCCTGAAAAGTCTTACTTTCGTTCAATTAGGCAATCAAGAAGTCCCCCTTTCCTTTAAAAGGGGGCTGAAAGGAAGGCTGAAAGTTTCCTCCTTCCCCTGTGTTCCAGAAGTACAAATGTTTTTTATTTTATGGACCTCTGTAGAGATGCATGGAAAAGAAAATTATTTTCCTTTGTATAGGCATACACTGTCAGATTGTAAATTTGGATATTTAGAGGAAGAATTCTAATTTCTCAGTGAACTAGAAGGCCTAGAGATCACTTAGTACAATGGTATTCATTTTTTTTCTTTTAGTTGTTGAACTCTTTCTTGAAATATAAAACACAAATGACAGAGCTGTTCTGGCTAAAAGGAGGAAAATGTAAGAGGGATGAAAAGCCCAAGCTTGACCTATGAGGATGCCCCTTCCATACCTAGAAGCTACCCAAAGGCAATTCAGAAGAACCTTAGGACTTTACACTATACTTTCTAAACCTCTGAAATGGTCCTACTGTGCTGGAACCATGCTAATCAGAGAAGTTATGTGACTACCCCTATTGTGCAACAGAGTCAATGGTAGAGATGGGGATACCAGAATCCATCATGGTGTCAAGGGCTTGAAAGCAACACAGAGAGTTTCAACTCACTTGGAAGAGACCTATATTAATATCTGGTCTCATTTCTTTTTCTACTACCACACATTCCACCTAGTAATGTCCATAGGTACCTAACCAGGAGCTGACTGAAAAGTATTATCAAAAAGAGCTGTGAATCCCTGTCACTGTCATTCCAGCTGATACAGATCTTTACAAAAGAGTAAATAACTATTATTAGGATGATTTAGCTGAAGAAAAGCGGATAAACTAGTAGAACTTCCAAGGTGTGACTTCAGCACCATAATTTGAATAATGTGCCTTTCTCTCTTTTCCAGAGAGACCAGTCAACATTTGGCACCATGGGCAGCTGCTAGTTAGAATGGACCGTCCTCACTATTACCCTTACCTTTCACAAGAAAGGGATGGTGAAGGGGGTGTTTCTTCACCAGATTTGGCCAGTGAAGACAGAATTAGGTTGAATCATATGAAATCAATGAAACAAAAGCACTGGGTCATATGTTTTTGTAAATCATAAAAGGCCAAATATATACTCTTCTATGCTGCAACATGTATTTCACTGTCCTGATTGGTCCCAACAAACTTGGGCCTTTCAGTATTCTAGATCACATACTTGGTCCACATTGATCCCTGATTTTCTCCTTAAATTGGAACAGGGACCAGAAACAATGCTGTGACTGTAGATGTTAGGTTGTGTAGGTCTACTAAGGGCAAATGAGCATGTCCCAGGCATTATCTCCATAACAATGGTTCCTATACAATGCCTGCCTTCCCCCACCCTCAGTTCATGCCCACACACCCACATCATACAGAGACTGCACAGAGACCACCAACTGATATAATACTGATTACTGAATGATTATGATAGAGAACAACTTTAACTTCTGTCAGAGGTCACAAGAGAGTGAGGAACCAGGGTTTAGTATCTCTGCATTTGATTACTCACCTTTCCCAAGGACATTATCAGAAGTATGTATGAACATACTTATTTCTAGTATCACTCTCATAATTATATCCAGGTACAATCCCTGCAAAGCACACACATTGTTTAAAAAGCCTCTCTGTGTCAGGGGAAGTCATGTGGTCACATGTTGGCAAGCCAGAATATCACTATTATTAAACTTACTTTACAAAACAAAGTGGGGGTAAAAACCAGAGGAAGGGAAATTCAAACATCAAACAGCATTGATGGGCTTATCATCATTGTGCTACATTTACAGGGTGACCTCTGCAGACTAGAAATTGGGTTACATCAACAAACCTTTCACTTTAAAGTGTGAGATGAAAGAGTGCCTCCCCTAACATTTTGCAGTATTACTGGCTCAGGTTTAAAGAAAGTATGCAGCCAGGTACCCGTGTCACATTTCAATCTGTGATATTGACATAGATGTGAAAACCCAAGCCTTTGAAACTGAGCCTTTCATATGTTGAACAAAAATCTGAAATGCACTCTGTGGCAAAGACCCGAAGAAGAGAAGGTAAGATGATAAAGGGGAAACCTTAACACATGGAACATTTATGAATTCTCCTGCCATGGGCCATAACACAAGTCTGCTAAAGTAGAGCTTTTTTCAGATAATTGACATTGGTTTGGTTTTCCTCAATATCAAGGCTTACCTGCCTGTGTAAATATTGTACAAAGTCAGTGATGTGTTGCCACAGTAGGGAAAAGTATTTAACAGAACCAGACTTAAGATTGCTTCAATTATAGTATCCCAATGCCACCCTACCCAATAGCACTGTCTTGTCATTTATTTTAGCAAAACTGATTCCTCTGTTGCCTCAGCAAACTCCCAAGTAACCAGTGAAGAGCTGAAATATTGGATGCAAGCTTTGCTAAGCCTTTATAAATGATCTTCCCTGTAATTTAAATTTTCAGTCTTATATTTTTGATCTAGAAGTTAACAGATACCAAGCCATATAACTCATTCTCTGGTTTAATCAATAGGTATGTATATAGGAAGTGGAGGGATTATAGAGAGAGGATTTTTCAACTTCCCATTAATCATTTTAGATAAGGTCCTGAAATTCTTCCCAGTTGTGATCTTCAGGTTTAGGTGGAGGAAGTGTAAGAGTTACACCACAAAGGACATTTGAACTTCTTATAAACAGAGATAAAAGGTGATCTGCTAATATCTGATGGTGCAAAAACTAGTTTTCAATAGCAGAACACAAAAATGCCCTAGTATTTTTAAAGCCTTGAAAACATCTCCAGCTCCAGGTCCTTCTTTGGCATCTGGCCAGGCCCCGGTCCCCTTTACCAAGAAAAGAATCCCAGGATGAATTACCCCTCCTAATTCTTCATAGTCTGCTTCATTTGGCAAAGGACCTAAACCTAACCACAATAGTAAAAAGAAAGGCTTAGATTCTACCATAAAATATACAAATCATGAAATGTATACAAGTAACAAAAACAGTTTCAGTATGACTTGATGAAAAGAATTTTGTGTTTTGGTATGGGTGTGTGTGTGTGTGTGTGTGTGTGTGTGTAACTTGGCATTCCAGTAATGAGAAACCACTGTTTAAGGTAGAAAATCATTTTTCAATCTCAGAAAACACTGTTACTAGTGGCCCAAAGTCAATCCATATAATAAAAAATATTTGCTAATGCTGAACACCTGCATTTTATAGATAGTCTCTAAAGACAGCTGTACCTAAGTCTTCTGATACAGCAGTTAAGGAAAAATACAAAACTGAAGATAAGAATGCTTGCTAAATTATCCATACATGCATCTACACTAAGTCTAAGATATTTAATGGTGGAAGCAGAGAGTCATTAGATACAATAAAGAGCAAACAAAATGTGCCCAAGGTAAGGGTCCCAGCTGCTAGAAGCTTACATTTTGAGATGGTAGGATAGACAAATCAAAACATACTAAAGGTATAAACATATATCACTTATGGAAGCCATGTGTAAATATTTATTTCAATTCCCATGGTTAGTTTTAGCTTTTTTGGTTTCATTGTTTAATTTTCTACTTATTGGGTTTAAATGGAAAAAAATAGCCAACAGACATTTGAAGGAAAGGTTCGGATGATGGCCATAGAGAAAGGGTTGCAGGGGTTGGGTGGAGGTGAGCAAAGGGCAGGGAGAAAGAGGATATCCATAATAGCGTCACTGATAAAAATACACTTAAAAAAAGAAATTGCAAACATTGTTTCATATTCTTCTGAAAAGAAGAGTTTCTAGCAAGCATCTTAAGGACAGTCTGTACATTCTCACATATTCAATCACACTGATGTTGACTCTTCATGGCTTTTTTATTGCAGTCATCTCCTCTAACCAATTCAATAAAGTCCAGGAATAGCTGATTTTAATATCATCATTACAAATAATAAAATCAATTGATTAAAAACCTATTAAGCGGGATCCAAGATGATACAATAAGTGGAAGCTGCACTAACCTCCTCCCAGGACCAATCTGGAATTACAATTAAATTGTAGAGAAATCATCCTGGATAACCAACTGAACACTACCTGCAAAGAAGCCTTATAACTACAGACAGACAGAAGAGACCACTTCACTACAACTGGACTGGTAGGGAGTACAGAGGAGGTGTGAGAGGGCTGACCGGTTTTCTATGGGTGGTAGCTGTAGTTCCTAAAGAATAATTTAGCAGCCAGGGGTTCCCTCTGAGAAGTGTGGGGTCTAAACCCTAAGTTGGGCTCCCCAGCACCAGAGCCAGAAAATAACCCAGATAATACCCAGATCTGAAAAGCAGCAGGGTTTCTGTCTTTTAGGAAGAGATGGCTAGAGACACAGAGAGCCTTTAAAGGGCCAAACCACATAATTTTGTTTGAAGCCACTTACCTTGGGCTCCAGCAGAGGTAGGGTAGAGTGGACTAGAGATGCCTGAGGAGAGTGTGGGCTTAGTGGCTCTGGGAAGAGAACTGGAGGAACAAACACCAGGGTCCCTGTTCTGAGTTATTCCCCATAGTGCTGAAGACATCTTTCTCAGGCAGAACACTCTCCTCTAAGTCTGAGGGGAAGCAATAGCCCTACCCACAGGAATTACTTGGCCCCACTCTGTGGTGCTTAAGCCAGGCTGCTGATTACAACTTGAAGCTGTCGCTCATTAGATTAATAACTAAAGTGGATCTCTGGGAGCCCTATGAGACTTCAGCTGACCCTCCTCGGGGTCTAGTGCTGAACAAGTCAGCCTTGCTGTACGGCCTGGTTCTTTCTCCATACCAATCGCCCAGCAGAGAGAGCCACATGCTGTGGATCACTGATAGCTCCAAACAGGTTGACCGCAGCCAGACACAAGCAATGGCTGACAAAGGCCTACACCAGGTTCTTGGAAGATCTACTTAATACACAAAAAGAAATATAAAGAAGTGGCCAAAATGGGAAGACAAAGAAATAGACCCCAAATGAAAGACCAAGAGAATTCTCCAGAAGAAGAGCTAGATGAAATGGAGGCAAGGAATTTATCAGATAGAGAGCTTAATGATTATAAGGATACTCAACAGCATGAAAAAGACATAGAAACCATAAAAAATACCAGTCAGAAATTTAAAAATGTAATATCTGAAATAAATAATACACTGCAAGGAATAAAGGGTATGCTAGATGAGGCAGAGGGTCTAAGAAGTCATTTGGAAGACAAGGTAGAAAAAAAACAGGCAGAGCAACAAAAAAAAAGAATTTATAGAAATGTGGAGAGTTTAAAAAACATTTTGGACAACATGAAGCATAACATTTACATCATAGGAATACCAGAAGGAGAAGAGAGCGAGCAAGGGATCAAGACCTATTTGAGGAAACAATGATCGAAAACTTCCCTAACCTGGCGAAGGATAAAGACACAGTAGTCCAGAAAGCTCAGAGAGTCCCAAACAAGTTGGACCCAAAGAGGCCTACATTGAGATACATCATAACTAAAATAACAACACTTAAAAACAAGGAGAGAATCCTAAAAGCTGCAAGAGAAAAGCAGGTAGTCACATATAAGAGCATAGCAATGAGACTGTCATTTGTTATCTCAACAGAAACATTTCAGGCCAGAAAGGAGTAGCATGAAATACTGAAGGTAATGAAAAGCAAGGACCTACAACCAAGCCCATTATAACCAGCAAGGGTATCATTTAAAACTGAAAGAGAAATAAAAAGCTTCCCAGACAAGAAAAACTAAAGGAATTTGTTAACACCAAACCAGTACTGCAACAAATGTTAAAGGACTTGCTTTAAGGAGAAGTAGTAGAAAAAGAGAAAGAAAAAATAAACAGAGGAATATACTCTAACAATAAAATGGCACTAAATATATACCTATCAACAATTACCTTGAATGTAAAGGGCTTAAATGTTCCAATGAGAAGACAAAGAGTAGCTGAATGGATATAAAACAAGACCCACATATATGGTGGTTCCAAGAACCCACCTCAGATCAAAGATATACACAGACTAACAGTAAAAGGATGGAAAAATATATTCATGCAAATGGAAAGGAAAAGAAAGCTGTGGCAGCAGTACTTACATATGATAAAATAGACTTTTAAACCAAGGCTATAGAAAGAGACAAAGAAGGAAAACACATAATGGTAAAGGGAACAATCCAACAAGATGATACTCTGCTGGTAAATACTTAAGCACTCAACATAGGAGCACCTAAATATGTAAAGCAAATCTTGATGGACATAAAGGGATATATCAACAGAAATACAGTCATACTCAGGGATTGTAACACTCCATTGACTTTAATGGATAGATCTTCCGGGCAGAAAATCACCAAGCAGACAGTGGCCTTAAACAACATACTAGATCAAATGGATTTAATTGATATCTTCAGAGTGTTTCATCCCAAAGCAGCAAACATACATACTTTTCAAGTTCACATGGAATGTTTTCTAAGATAGTCCACATGTTAGGACTCAAAACAAGTCTCAATAAATTTAAGAAGACTGAAATCATATCAAGTACCTTCTTTGGCTACAATGCTACAAAATTAGAAATCCATCACCAGAAGAACAGTGAAAAACATGCAAAGACAAGGAAGTGAAATAACATGTTATTAAACAATAAATGGGTCAACAATAGATCATGGAAGAAATCAAAATACCTTGAAACAAATGCAAATGAGGGCACAGCTATCCAAAAATCTCTGGGACACTGGAAAAGCAATCCTAGGGGGGAAATTGATAGCATTACAAGGCTATTTCAAAAATCAAGAAACAGCTCAAAGAAACAATCTAACTTTACATTTAATGAAACTTGAAAAACAAAAACAAACAAAGCCCAAAGTGAGTAGGAATTAAGTAATAAAACTCAGAGCAGACATAAACAAAATACAGTACTAAAAAAGTTCAAAAGATCAATGAATCCAAGAGCTGGTTCTTTGAAGGTAAACAAGATTGAAGAACCTTTAACCAGACTCAGTAACAACAACAACAACAACAACAACAACAAAAACAACAACAGAGAACTCGAATAAATTTAATCATATATAAAAGAGGAGAAAAAGCAACTGACACCAGAGAAATCCAAATGATTATAAGAAAATATTATGAACAACTACTGGTATAAGCCAACAAACTGGACAACCAGGATGAAATTCCTAGAAACATACAATCTTACAAAACTAAATCAGGAACAATCACAGAATCTGAATAGACAGATTACTACTGTTTATTCCTTGTAGTGTATTATTTATTTCAGATATTACATTCTTTATTTCTTTAATTTTTTTATTGTTGTGCACCTACATGTGTCTCCAGTTTCACCCCTCCACGACCCCTGCCCTACCCATCCCCACCTTCCACCTTTGAACCTACCCCCTTTGGATTTGTCCATGCGTCCTTTATACAGGTTCCTTGATGGCCCTTACCCTGTTTTCCCCCATTATTCCTCTCCCCCTTCCCCGCTGGTTATTGTGAGTTTGTTCTTTATTTCAATGTTTCTGGTTATATTTTGCTTGCTTATTTGTTTTGTTGATTAGGTTCCATTTATAGGTGAGATCATATGGCAATTGTCTTTCAACAACTGGCTTAGTTCACTTAGCATAATGCTCTCCAGTTCCATCCATGCTGTAGTGAAGTGTAGGAGCTCCTCCTTTCTTTCTGCAGTGTAGTATTCCATTGTGTAAATGTAGCACAGTTTTTTTATCCACTCATTTACTGATAGGCATTTAGGTTGCTTCCAGCACTTGGCTATTATAAATTATACTGCAATGAACACCGGGGTGCAAAGGTTCTTTTGAATTGGTGTTTCAGGATTCTTAGGGTATACTCCCAGCAATAGTATTGCTGGGCCAAAAGGCAGTTCCATTTTTAGTTTTCTGAGGATTTCATACTGTTTTCCACAGTGGCTGCACCAGTCTGCATTCCCACCAACAGTGCACTGGGGTTCCCTTTCCTCTACAACCTTACCAGCACTTGTTGTTTGTTGATTTGGTTATGATGGCCACTGTGACCAGTGTGAAGTGGTATCTAATTGTGGTTTTAATTTGCATCTCTTTGATGACTAGTGATGCTGAGCATCCTTTCATATGTCTCTGGGCCCTCTGTATGTCCTCCTTGAAAAAGTGTCTGTTCAGGTCCTTTGCCCATTTTTTAATTGGATTTTTTGTCTTCCTGGAGTGGAGTCATGTGAGTTCTTTATAAATTTTGGAGACCAAACCCTTGTCTGATGTATCACTCCAAATATATTTTCCCATACAGTTGGTTCCCTTTTCATTTTGCTGATGTTTTCTTTAGCTGTGCAGAAACTTTTTACTTTGATGAGGTCCCATTTGTTTATTCTTTATGTCCCTTGCTCTAGGTGGACATATCAGTGAAAATATTGCTGCATGGAATATCTGAGATTTTCCTGTCTATGTTTTCCTCTAGAACTTTTATGGTGTTATAACTTATATTTAAGTCTTTTATCCACTTTTAATTTTTGTGTATGGTGTAAGTTGGTGATTGAATTTCATTTTTTTGCATGTAGCTGTCCAGGTCTCCCAACCCATTTGTTGAAGAGGCTATTTTCTCTCCATTTTGTTTCTGCCCTCTTTGTCAAATATT
>VMDR010034182.1:0-11136 GCA_007922815.1 Macrotus californicus
CAGACAGCTATAGTCTTCCCAGAAACATTTATTGAACAATTCAGCTTTACTACACTGATTTGAGATGACTTTTTAAATGTAAATGAAATTTCAAATGTATTTGAGATTATTCCTGGACTCCATATGTACTATCAACCGATCTAATGAAAATAAGTAATTAAAATAAATAAATATATTTGTTATATATTTTAAGTCTAAAGAGCAAGTCTCTCATTGTTTTCTTTGTAAAATTCTTGACTATCCTTTTTAAAAATATTCTTTCTTAAAAAATCCTTACCTGAGGACATGTTCATTAATTATTATTATTATTTTTTTAGAAAGGGGGAAGGGAGAGGGGAGGGACAGGGAGAGAAACAACAATGTAGGAGAGAAACATCAATCTGTTGCCTCTTGTATGCACCCCATCCAGGGACTGAACCCACAACCCAGGCATGTTCCCTGACCAGGAATCGAACCTGTGACCTTTTGGTTTACAGGACGACACTCCAGACAACTGAGCCACACTGGCCAGGGTTAGTTCTCGATTATTCTTTTAAATTTTTTCACATGAACTTTAGTATCAGCTTGTTTGGTTACAAACAATTCAATCATTATTTTTACTGAGATCATGTTAAATTTGTGATGTTGTGATTTTCTACTCAAGAACACGGATTGCCTTTCCATTTATTCATGTTTTTTCATTTTTCTCTTCTGCATCTCAGGGAATTAACAAAGCTTCATTCATTCATAGGAAGAAGGATTTCTATCTTACAGATTTTTTGTTAGGCTTAATATCTGTATTTATATATACTTAACGTACTTATGTATATATTTATGTTCATATTTGGATTTTTCTTTTGCTGTTGTAAATAGAATCTTTTTCCCATTATATCTTCTAACTAGCTATTGACTGTATATGAGGAAGAATGCTCATTTTTACATAATGAATTGGTACTCAGCCACCTTACTGAGTTTTGTATTGTTTGTAACAATTTTCCAGTTGATTCATACAAACAAGTACACAATGCAAGTATATAATCAGAGCACCTCAACATTTTCTGCTTCTAGTTTCTCTAGTACTTCATTGGCTAGTACATGCAGAATAATGTTAAAGAACAGTTGCAACAATGGGCATCCTTGTCTTCATTTTTCCTGACATAACATGGCTTCTGGTGTTTCCCTACCAAACATGATGCTCAATTTGTGGTGAAGTACATGTGTTTTATTATGTCTGTGAGGGAGGTACCCATTACTTCCTATTTTATTAAGTGTTCTTTAATGAAGAAGGGATGTTGAGTTACATCAATATCTTTGTAAGATCTATTAATATGGTCAGTTATATTAATAGATTTACCAATAACATACCATCCTTGCTCCCCTGGAATGAACCTCATTTGGTCATGGTGCGTTGCTTTTTTGAAAATTCTCTGAGACTCTGTTTGCTGATATTTTATTTAGAATTGTACATTAGTGTCTTTCTATAGTACGTTTTCTGATAGATTTTCCTTCTCTTTGGAAGTCAGAGTAGGCCAATTATATTTTCTTAGACAACTAGGCATTTTGCCTGGGTTTTCAAATGTATTTATAAAAATGGGGTCAGAAGAGTTGAGTAAAAAAGACTTCATGATTGCTTTGTAATATACTTTATATTCACCTTATTTTTATTATTTCCCCTAGTTTTATCGATCCACTTAAGTAAAATTTCCTGTGTTTTTTCAAGTAATGTGCTTCCTGTATTTGTTAATTAATTTTTCAGTTTTTGAATTCATGGTTTTCTGCTTTAAATTTATTAGCTTCTTCCTCATGGTATTCTTAGCTTTGTTTTATTGTTCTTTTTCTAAATTTTTGAGTTAGATGCTTCATTTATTTCTCTTTTTTTTATTTACCAAAATAAGTATTTCAAGCCATTACTTTTTTCCTGACCACTGCTTTAGCTGCGTCTCCTGGATACTGGTTGGTTGTAGGTAGCAGATGTTTACATCGTAATCATACATAAAATAAATTTTAGAAATTGGCCATTTCAAAGGTGGAAGGTAAGGCCATTAAAGAAATTCAACAGTGAGTTTGTTGTGACCCGAAGAACAATTCTCTCACAGACATTCATGGTGTAGTGACCACATGCCAGGTACGGTCCTGGACTCTGTGAGAACAGTGAGGTACAGGAAGGGGTCCTCCCTTTTCCACTCGAAGGGAAAACCCCACACGTGAACACAATCATATACGCAATACCACAGAATGGGGATGAGGTATACCAGTATAAAGAGGATACAAATTTTGACGTGAAAATAATTCCCGCCTTCTGCTCAAAACATATGCATTAATAATCTTTAATAGGCATCCATTTAGTTGACCAAAGTTGCTCTTCCAGTTTTAACTTAAAAAGCAGCTCATAATGACAGTGTTAGTTTTTGTGACTAGAAGCTGATTTGGCATATATTTGGAAGGTAGAGCTGATGGGATTTGCTAAAGGATTAGATGTGGGGTCTGAGAGAATAAAAAAGTTAAGGAGAGCTCTGAGAATTTCATCATCAGTAATCACATGAATGGAGTGTCATTTACTAAAAGGGAAAACTCCAGTGGAGGGTAATGTTTGAGGGCTGGCCCTGAAATCAATTTTACTTCCTGACAGCTCATCTATCTAAACTCATCTCATTCAACAACTCTCTCATAAGCTGGTCACATTCAAGACCTTTGTCCTACCACAGCCCCATGCTGTTGCCACACCTGAAGTGCACTTCCCACTCTTCGGTTGGCAAACATCTGCTCATCCTTCAAGAACAATCTCAAATGTCAGTTCCTCTGGTTACCTTCCTGCCTCCTGCAGGCACAGTTGGGAGATTCTGGCTGGAGCTTCCGAGCACAGGTGCTTTATCACTACCACAGAGTTGCTTTTGTGTCTGTCGCTGCCACCCAGGCCAAGTCCCCCAAGGACAGAAATCATGCGCCTTTTTTTTCTTTTCCCCATAGCATAATGCCTGAAACAAAGATGTCTGCTCAATAGGTGCTTTCATTTGCTCAAACAATATTGACTGAGTATCTACCGCGTACAGTACATGATGTCAGGCACTGTTCTGGGTGCCCGAAGGCACAGCAATAAACACCGCAAAGTCATGCTGCCAAGGAGCTTACATTTTATTGGAGGAGATGGCGATACACAAACAGATCTGTAAGAAAATGTGCTGTAGAGAACAAAATAAGGCAGGGTAAGAGAATTGAAGGATGAGAACTAAGAATGTGGTCATAAAAAGTCTCATTTAAGCAGATTCTAAATGAAGTGAGAGTAAAATATGCAGGTGTCTTGGAGAAGAGCCTTCCTGGCAGGTAAACAGCTAACCATGGGCCAGAGTAGGCTACAAGAAAGTTAGGACAGTGAAGGGCCTGCCTTCAGGCTGGCAGTCTGGGTTTTATTCTAAGTGCTATGGGAAGATCTGGCAGGCAAGTGATAAGATCTGATTATTATTTTTAAAAGATTACTTTGGTTCCTATGTGGGAAACAGGTTGTGTGGGTCAGACTGGAAGCATGCTGGGAGGTTCCTGAAGCAGTCTAGGAGAGCAATAAAGATGGACCAGATTAGGGAGGGAGCAGAAGAAGTGGTGACCAATGGCGGGACTTGGCATATATTTGGAAGGTAGAGCTGATGGGCTTTGCTGATGGACTGGATGTTGGATGTAAGACAATGACTTCAGGATGGCTTCTAGGATTGCAGCTTAAATGGCCAGTTGAATGGGGTGTCCTTTACTGAAATGGGCAACCCCAGGGAAGGATCAGGTTTTAGGGGATAGGGGAGAAAAAAAATTGGCTTAGATGTGCCAAGTTTGAGCAGCCTATTAGCCAGCGCTGTGGGTATACACATTTCATAAGTGGCTAAACATGAAACTTAAGATTCAGGGCAGAGTTGATTCCAGAGATGTCAATTTGGGAGTCATCAGTATGGAGATAGTACTTAAAAGCCACAGGACTGGATGAGAACACTGAAGGAGTGATTTCATGTGGGTTGAATGAATGAATAAGCAAGTTCACATTCAGGAAAGAAGATGTTAACAGGTTCATATGATCTGACTATCGAGATTGGACAGGGAAATAATATACAGAGGGATGAGAGGACGCAGAATGGATTTTCTTTCTGTCTAGGTGGCCAGTTCAGACTTTTAGACTCTCACAAGAGCATTTATCTCAAATCATGTGGGGGACAAAGTGGACCATAGGACTCTCTGAGGCAAGTTTCCATTGCTCAGCATGTGGACAAGGTGTGGCAGCCTTCTTCAGGCTGCTTGGGAACTAAGTGGTTCTCTGGAAGAGTGCCCTGTCAGGCTGAGATCCGCAAGTGTGAGTCCTTCTGGAAAGAAAAGAGATTGTCAGATCTACATAATGTGTTTCAAATTAGAAAGCGGGAGAAGATCACCAATCCAGACTTCGCCAATCTATGGACTACATTTATGTGCACCATGTCACCTCTACTGAGTAACAGGCAGGCAAGCTTCCACAGCTAAGACTAAAATAATCTTTGCCATAAGCCCAGGAAAAGTTCTGTAGAATCTGAGATAGTTAAGCTGTATTTCTTACAAGTCAAAAGCAGGTCAGTGGGTCCACCAAATTCTTTAGGTTACTTCAAATATTGTATTACCCTATGCTGAGAGCTTCTCAGGCCCACAGAAATATAATCACACTAAAAAAACACCAGAAGAGTGATGATGTAAGAGGTATCCACTGTAAAATAAATTTCTTTTGCATATTTTCTAAAATTAATATTGCATTCCAAGTAGAGTTTTCTCTGCCTCTTTAAAAATTTTTCCATCATGAGACATAGATTTTATTTATTATTTTTAGAGAGAGGGGAAGGGAAGGAGAAAGAGAAGGAGAGAAACATCAATGTGTGGTTGCCTCTCATGTGTTACCCCCCACTGGGGACCTGACCTGCAACCCAGGCATGTGCCCTACACTGGGAGTTGAACCGGTCACCCTTTGGTTGCAGGCCTGCGCTCAATCCACTGAGTCACGCCAGCCAGGGTTCTTTTGACTTTTTTGATCTCCATTCACTCCCATAGTGTTCCAGGCTTTTCTCACTTAAAAGTCATCTGCACTTTACTCATATCTGCTCCACTGCTCCACTGTGATCACAGATATTTCTTCTATCTCTGTGTAATCTCAAAACAGGAAATAAAGTCCTAAAATGAAGTCTTATTAAGTGTTCTATCCACATCCCAAAGAGTAAAGCTTTGTTCTAGGATTATTATTGACTGCCAGTCAGAGTTACTCTGCTCTAAGCTGCTCAAACTACATAAATCACTGTGCTGATTTGGGGGTGCCTTGAAACAGACAAACTCAAACACTCAGAGAAGGACAAAATTGTATGGAACTTAGGACAGACAGAAAGATTCAGTCATTGTGTATCTAGCAAACGTTTGCTGAGTATCTACCACATGCTAGCCACTTTGCTAGGTGCTGCGCCACAAATACAAGCTTCTGGGGCATATAATATAGTAGTTGACCAGGTAAATTGATACCAAGCTATAAGGGCTGTTGCAGAGGCTTTTTAGCATGCCATCAAACACAAATGGGACCCTTCCCAGCAATGACGATGTTTGAGCTGAATTCTAAATGACAAAGTAGGAGTTATCTATGGGAAGGGGGAGAGAAAGATCAACTAAATTTTGCAAGGAAGAGTCAACTAATATTTGTGAATCCCTAACTCTGTTTTCCCTCCTAAGCTTGGAGCTAGGTAAACAAAGATGAATAAGACAACATAGTAGATATTTTCAAATTTCTGAAGAGTTATGTAGAACAATCATCAGACTTTTTTGGGTGCCTTATGAGTGACATCAAGATACTGTGGCTGCTGAAGAGTAGATTTGACACGCTGTTTTGGATGTTTTATCCATTGGTCTACACATAAGCCTTTGTGAAAAAGATCAACTTTATGGGCAATCAGAAACAGGGTGATCAGAAGTATTAGAATCTCTCCAGTTAGGTCTACAGTTTAGCTTAGGCATGGTTATTAGTGGGAAACAAGAGAACCTGAGTATCAGATAACTAAGCCTTTCAACATTAACAGGAAAATACGACCCTGACCATCAGCATCTCCAGGCAGGGATGGTCTGTGCCATCAGCTCCACACTGCTAGGCTGGGCACTGTCCCACCTATTCATGGCTTGGTGCTTCCCCTTCAGAAGTTGGAGACTCCTTAAACCCTGGCAGGGATCTCAACAGGTAGTAAAGAAAAAAAGGATTAACATACCTCCACAATGGATCTAACAAAGTCCCAAGGGAAGTAGATACCATGGAGGGGAGAAATGAACAAGACACACACTGGATAGAGACTCTTCATGGTGGGTGTGTGATGGCAGTGGGAGACATGTGCAGTCTGAGAATGGTTTCCTGACATACCTGCTGATTCTTATCACAAACTACAGTGTTGCTGGTGGCGACGTGCACAAGAGTGAGACAGCCCTCTAGGGAATATGGGTGAAAAACTCAAGAAAACAACATAACTAGAATATCCCTTTGTGCACTTTGCAAATATTTCACCTATTTTGCTTAAGAGGTGATTACGTGACTGTTTCTTATACCATAATTACAAGAATGAAGGGAACAGTGAAGCTAAACCATGTTCTTAAGACCAAGCAGTCATTAGCAGAGGCTAAAGTCCATGCCTTGACCAACCGGTTGTGTTGTCTCTACAAATCATTACCCTCTGGGAGCTTTGAGGAAGTGGTTGGAGCTGGGGCAGGGGGAAGGGCCTACAGCACAGCTGCTGTGTGCCAATCCGACAGGCTCCTTTCCCGTGGCGGTGAGGACCCTTTGTCAGCTAGAAATACATTGGTGCATTCATGGTCCACCCCAGGGGAGACGGAGGCTGGTAAAGGCTTTTCCAAAGTCATCATCCCTCTTTCCTCCCTCTGTCTCTTGAATGTCTGTGCTCTTCCATGATGAAACTCCCTATGTTGCACCCCATTTCCACACTCACTTCTCCCTTCCCTCTCTTCTTCTCACCAGACAAGCTCTGTGGTGAAGCTGAGCACCCTTGCCTGTTTAGCATTAAAGCTAGTTTTCGGGAAGTTGTGACTTACTTATGTTCCCAGGAGCATTTATATTCTAACTGAGGGGAATTAAGTTCACAGTAGCTATGGACTTTCAGATGAGCAGAAAAGAAGGGCCCCGCAACGCCCACCGCCATCATACCCCAACCCCTGCACAGAAGCTGGCCCTGACTTCTCACAGGCACACTTTAAACCCAGAACTTGGACAGAACATTGGCGTTCCACCTTATTTTTTAAAAGTTACAGATCTCTGTGCTAGCAAACACAGGGAATTGATTATCAAAGGTATTTCTTGGTGTCTAATGGGCTAGCCTAGAAACTCTCTCGAAAGTCTCCTGGTAAATCTTTCATTGGTATGAAAGACTTCACACAAAATGTGAAGCAAACCGAGCATCTGTCTAGACAGTAAGAGGCTTGGCTCGTAGTCCATGTTCTACTGCCGACCCTGTGTGGTCCCTAGGTGCTTGGCCGTGACTGCTCTTTGCAATAATCTATGAAGTAAAGATATGCTAGCTGAGGTTAGTTTCCAATCTAAGTCTTTGTGCTAACATGCATGTGGTCACATTACTGGACACTCGTTCCAGCCAGGAACCAGGGCACAGGGGAGATCTTTGGTGTGAATGCAATGCAAGAACTTCATGGCTCATTTGCCACTGCTACAGTTCCTACGAAAGATCCTGAGAACTTTGGGGCAGAAAACTGACGAGATACAATGGTTTCCTGGGAATTGAAGGTTGAGGTAAACATTTCTTAAATGTGCAAAGAAGTTAATTTTGAAAATCTGCTGCTCATTTGTTATAACTTCAGAGTTTCAATTTTAATTATTTTAAAAATTCCCTGTAACAAACACACTTTCTGAATGACTACTGCCTCATCATTTGGCAGCCAATTCTTGAAACCTTGGCACTCTGAGAAATACTTAATGAGTATGTCTTAATGTTGCATCCATTGAGTTACTGAATCACTTGGGAGGTTGCTGGAGGATATCGATTTAATTTGGGGCTCTAATGCTGATCAGATCTTTACATTTGGAATTGTTCTTGGTGACCTTCCGGTGCTTCTTCTGTAAAAAGGGGTAAGTACCCAGCTTTCAGCGTTCTTGTGAGGACTGAGTTACTACATGTAAAATGCAGAACTCAAAGTTCCTTCTGTTTTATCTGTAGACTCTAGAACGAAAGCTAAAAGGCAATTTTAGTGAGAAATGATGGGAACTCAACTCCCAGTACACCACCTCAACCTGAGTCAATCATTCCTGATGCATTTATTGAGTGCTTAGGTGCCAAACACTGCTTTAGGTTTGGAGACACAGTTATTGTATCGGACATACCAGACAAAGGACCTACATGCTTGGGTTTCACATTCCAGTCAGGGGAGACACAATAAACACACACATAAATGACCCATAAACTGTCGAGTAGTGCTAAGTGCTTTGATAAAAGCAGAACAAGGTGATACACTGGGGAGTCACTGGGCATTACGTAGGACAGTTCTCTCTGAGGTCATGGCATTTCAATTGAGATCTGAAGGACATGAAGGAGAAAGCCACATGAAGGTCTATGGCAACTGCTCTCAGTGTGGTCTGTGGAACCCCTGGGGATCCCAAGACCCTTTCAGGAAGTCAATGAAGTCAATACTATTTTCACAATAATACTAAGATGCTATTTGTTTTTTGCCTAGGTTGACATTTGCAGAGATGGAGCAAATGTAATGGTGGCTAAAACAGCTGGTGCCTCAGCATGAAGCAGGGGAGTGGCACCAACTGGACCAGGTTGTCACTGCCACACACTCGCAGTCACACAAATGCCAGTTTCACTCAGGGATGAGCTCGATCATGCCGGAAGGATAATTATTTGTATTAAATTTATATTAAATCTCAACACTTGGGAGCACATCACTTTAACATTCTGTGACAAATATGCATAAAGTACTTTTGTTGCATACTGAGGTATAATTGTTCTCCAGGAAAAACATTTGTGGGATTGTCTGAGTTGCAAGTTGAACAAGTCACTTTCGTAGAACATCATTTTTACTCGAAAGAATGCCCAATGAACTATGGTTATTCATACTTAGGTGTCTGGCAGATACTTTTTTGAAAATGATAAAGGTGAGCTGTCACTTCAAGGAAAACAACTGGCAGAATTTGTTGCCAGTGTTAAAATGCAATGTTTCCAAAAATCAGATTTTTGGAAAATGTGTATCTGCTGCTACGAACTTGACAGCTTCTGAAAACTGAAAACTTTCCTGCTGAGATTGGTGGTAATATTTACATGTAATTTTTCTGGACACTGTAAAATGAAATGTGTCACCATTTTGAAGAGCTGTATAACTCAGTAAACCACAATTTTCCAAGTAACCAATCATAGCCTTAAAAATCCTGAATAGAGCCATTCAATGTGCTAGGCAGACCAATGAATGTAATGGAGTATGCAGTTCATTCATATGGTATGGTTTTAGATTCTGCATTGCAACTAACCTTTGGGAAGTAGCCATTTGCAAATTTTGATGTAATATCAAAGAAGAATATCTCCAATTATTTTGAAAAAATAGCTAAAAAGCCATTCTTCTTGCTAATTATTTTTTGTCTTGAAAGGTACAGTTTTTTTCATAAAGGTGTTATTTATGTTAACATGTAGTGGGTTAATTGTTGTTGTTTTTACATTAATTAATACTTTAAATGTTCAGTTTTAATTCTCTTAAGAAGATAAACATAGATGGATGAAACTCAAAGAAACAAAAGCTCTTTGGGGTTCTCAGTAATTTTTATGACTATAAAGGGATCCAGAAACCAAAATTTTGAAAACTATTGGTCTGAGAATAAGGCAGATTAAACAATAAAGTTTTCGTTTCATTAGGTCTTACACAAATTTCATTACATTTATTGTCAAGTATTTAAATTTTTTATTATTATAAATAATTTTTTAAAAATTACTTTTCTGTTACTTGTGTATAAAAAGGCAACTAATTTTTGTGTATTTTCCAGCCACTTTGCTAAGTTTTCTAATTATTTTTTGTACATCAGTCTGTATTAGTCCAACGGTTGGCAAATTATGATCCATAGGCCAAAACAGTGCCACCATTTTTTTAAAAACAAAATTTTATTGGAACAGAGCCATATCCACTCATTTATGGAGTATTATGTATAGCTTTTCACACTGCAGTAGCAGAGTTGAATGAAAGAGACTATAGTGCCCACAGAGCAAAAATTTACTACCTGCCTTTTTACAAAATTCTGTATTATGAACCCCATTCAAAGAATCAACTTTGGCTTTGTTGACCCCCTATATGATTTCTTTATTTTCAATTTAATTAATTTCTGTTCCCATCTTCATTCACTCTCCGTCCCTTGTCTTTCTCTACTTTCTCAAAGTTAGCTTATTCATGTTCACTTTTTTCTTTTCTGGTAAAAGCAATCGAGGCTATACATTTTCCTCTAAGTACAACTTTCACTGCATCCCACAGGTTTTGATGCACAACATTTTCATTATCATTCAATTCTAAGTATTTAGAAAATTTCCATTATGATATTTTTGATCAATGAGTTATTTAGAAATGTTTTTTAAATTTCCAAATATAATAGGGAAATTTTGGGGGGGGTTTATCTTTTAGTTGTGACTTCTAATTTAATTGTATCATGATCAGAGAATGTGGTCATTATTTTTCTTGGAAATCTGGTGAGACTTGTTTTATGGCTTAGATGAGGTCAACTTTTATGAATCTTTCTTGTGAAGATTACATGTATTGAGAACTTTAGTGCAAGGTTCCTTATGTCCCTAAATCAAGCCAGTTAACTGTGTTGCCTAGGTTATATCTTTTCTAATTATTTGTTGTCTGCTTGACCAAGCAATAACTTGGAAAAACATAAAATTTCCCTATAGTTTTATCAATTTTCTTTTTTTTAATATTTGGAGGCTATTTTAGATTTATTATACCTTTTCAATGAATTAAAACTTTTATCAATATATAGTGCTTTCTATCCCTAATAATGGTATTTTTTTTTTTTGTCTTTGACTGATATCAATAAAGCTGCTCTAGGTTTCTTTTGATTACTATTTGCTAGAATATATATTTCCATTCCTTTAATTTGTCCTTCCATGTTAGGGGTGTCTTTCCTAATACTGT
>VMDR010034183.1:0-11136 GCA_007922815.1 Macrotus californicus
ATAAATAAATAAATAAAAATTCAAGTTGCTTTTAGCATATCTAAACTTGAATAATATATCTATAATGCTTCCCAAATTAGTCCTAATTAATGTGTTTTGGGGGGTAAAATTTATGCTGATATGTGATGTTCATGTAGGATCATTTGTTCAAACATATACATTGAATAATTAATGTATTTAAAACAGGAAGAAAGACTACTGCCATGGTGTATGTATATCAGCGACATTGTTAAAAGTAAACAAAAGTAATCAGCATAGTCAATGTTATCAGATTTTTTTAAAAAAGAAAGTTTCTAAGTGTATATTTCCTGAGATTTTTATCTCAAGACATTATTTCTAAGAAAAATGCCTAAGAACATATTCGTTCTTTGTACAATAATTCAGCCATAGGATGGTACCAACATATTTCACAAACTTATGGTTTTTTCATTTTTCTTTAGTACGATGTTCCCTAAACATTTTGTGACATGCCATGTTCAGTGTTCACTCCAAAGTGTAACATCACATCTTTCAGGTTGTTACATTCAATTTTATTTGACATTTATGTTTACTTTATCAAATAGAGTGTTAACTTCTTTAGAATAAGGTAAATGATTTACATATCAGAGTTATCCTCTGTATGGAGCATATAGAAATGTTTCAACAAGTAATGTTTGATTACTCATAGTTTGTGATCAAAAGTTCAGTTTAATACAAAATGCCATTTACCAGTAAAAATATCAGGCATCACAGCAATAAAATTAAGACACAGCATGTTTCCACAAAAATCTCATGGCTCTTATTAGAAAAAACAACCCAAACAATTTCAGAACAATGAAAAATAAAATAAAAGTATAAAATATATAATAGCACAGAAGATAGATGAATAGTTCTGTCTACAAGCATCAAAAATGTCTTTGCAAAGAACATGATATTATAGAAGACTCAGGTTGTCTTTTTGTGGACTCTGGGGAAATTTAGGGATAATTAATGTTGACATCAACCAGGATCCCATTTAATATTGCTGGAATACAAAGTATGAAGAAGGAAGTGGCAGGAATTGAGACAGGAAGAGAAGACAAGGCCAATAAACCAGAGGGCCTCACATGCAGGCTATGGTATAAACTTCTTTCTCAATGGGAGCTATTGGTATAATTGATCTAAGAGACGACATATTACATTTCAGAAAGGCAATGTAAAGGTAATCGAAAGACATGGAGTCATGAAAACAGGAAGCAGGGATAAGGTCAAGCTGCATAATCACAAACTATTTTGAGTATGGGAATGCATTTAGAAATAAATATCTGTTGTACTAATGAGATCAAAGTAGTTTCTGAAGTCTGCTTGGATCACTGCTGTGATATAGTCAACTCTCAGTGGAATGCTGCTAGGCAAGAAGGACCACAGTGGTCGCTAAGATGCAAGTGGGGGGGGGATGGGGGGGACACTGAAAATTCCAGTCTCATCGTCCCCAGGTGGGTGCCCAAAGGACCTTCATTTTGCAGCTTTGCCCTCTCTACCTCAGTTGTACTCTCTGTCCTTGTTCCAGAAGTCTGACTTTAGCTTATTCTTTGCCCCATAATGTCAAAGCCAGGAAAACTCTTCACCTTGTCCCCTCTGATTCTTCAGATTTAGTTCTCCAAAGCAATCAGACTCTCTATGACCAGTGCTGATCACTTCATTTCATAAGAAATCCATCATATCAATGTGCTAAATGCCTCTCAACCTCACCGGGAGTGTAACACAGAAGGAATAAAGGGGTCAGAGAATCACCTTCTGGGAGAGCCATTCAAGAGAGTCCATTTTGCTCTAACCTTGATGAAGAGAGAGGGATTAGGAGCTACTATCCTACCTTTCACACCAGGGAAGATCTAGCATCTTCCATAGAGAGTTTCATCTCATTACTGGTCATTCACACATCCATGATTTTCTGACACCCATTGTGGGGGAATGCACTTTGGACAGGAAGCCTTCAAAGGGTTAAAAATAAAAACTAAGGCAAAAGAACTCTTAAACTTAGGTGGTGAAAGTCCATCCTATTACTTTACCTTTATGTAAGTTTAAACTGTTTGCCAGTAAAATGTGCAAATCGAACTGCAGTTGGCCCTCCCTGTCCATGGGTTCCAAATTCTCAGACTCACCCAACTGCTGCTCAAAGAGCTCTTTTCCTGCTCGCCCTTTTAGTCTTTACTCATCTGCACTGTTGCCCTTAGCACTAGCCAGCCAGTTCCCTACTCAGAACGCAGTAGTCCCAGGTTCCATAGGGTTAACCACCAAAGTCTCTGCATTAAGATCTGTGGGAGTCAACGCAGTAGGGAAAATCCTACAAGACCGACAGAGTTGCTGGGAATTGATCCTGTAGCTATTATTGACTTCTCCTTCTCATTCTCTTTCACCTTCCATGTGTCTCCCTGAAGGGGACCCTTAGTAAATTATGCAAGTTGACTGTTACCAGTTAAGAGTAGATCATTACATCCTCCCATCCTTAACCAGGCCCATTTCTATAATTGGGTAAAAATGTTTTATGATTCAACAACTTTTCTCCCTGGTCTTAGGTTCTAGCTACAAGTGACAAACTATGGACACCCCAAGCGGGTTTCTAGATATGAAGTCCCTTTCCTGCAGTTAGCTAACTTCTGTCTTCAAAGCAAAATCTCTTCTTCAGGTAGCAATTCCTGAGATCTTACCTTAGTGTGTAACTGCATTTTCTAGTGCTTGCTGTGATGCCAAGAGGCCCGAATCACTAGGCAGATAGGGGTTTAGAAACTGTTCTATGTGGTACCCTCCCCACCTCATTATCACATATCATACATAACTTTGCATATTATGCATGTATTTTATTGATCACTCCCACAACACACAACACACACACCATCGCCACTACCACCCTCTCTAAAATGTAAATTCCATGAAGGCAAAAATTGTGTCTGATTCAGTCACTACCATATTCTCAATACCTAGAATAAGAATTAGAATCAAATAGTTTCTCAAAGCGGATGTCAGAGTGCAGGCAGACAGTTGTTGGTAGGTCTCTCACACTTCTGTGCATCTTGCAAATAAAGCCATTCAATGCCTTTCTTCTGGACGCTGGTTTAAATAATGTTTATATAGCAAACGGATTTGAAAGGTGGAAATAGGGTTTCTCTCCAAAGCAAACTGCAGATTTGTTCGCAGCCTTGCAGGGTAGAGACTCTGTCTGTCTCTAGACACACAGTAGGCGTGCTTCCTGTCCATCACAAATCATTCAGGTTTTCTAAGAGCTGGGTTACCCTTCTCAGGCAACCCAGGGTGGGTGCAGCTGTTACCTGAGCATCCATACATCACCCTGTGGAAATTTGGGCCTGGGGAACTGTCACAGAAAATGCTAATGCTCTGGCTACTGCTATTACTGTGAGTAATAAAGTCTTTTTCTGTAACCTGGAAGTACTGTTTACTGCAAAACAATGGCAAGATAATGTCTTAGCTTACAAGGAGGATAAAGACTCAGACTCTCATGGTTCTTGAGCGATTCGGTGATGACACAGACCTAGCTTTCTGAAAGGAAGTTAAAGGCCTCACAGGCACATTAATGAGATTTGAAGCAATTTTATAGGATTCAGTGGCAAAAACCGTTCACCAAATAATATCATCTATTGGCAAAGAATGGCTCTTCAATGTATTGCCTGTTAATCAGCAGGAATTGAAGAAGTGGTATCAGGCTAAGAAGAGGAAAACTGATACAAAGTCAGCTGCCCAAATTGTGCCCTGGTTGTTGCTCTCTGTCCTTGAAGGCAGGCAATTGGTTTTCTCACTAACCTGGTAGTCAGTCTCACACCCATCCTGCTGAAACAACTAACACGAAGCTTTACCCAGGGCTGGCAGGTTCTTCTGTCACTTTCAGACAACAGTTGCAGAGACTTGTGCCTACTCTGACTGTGAGAAGGAAATCCATGAGCACCTGAGGCTGTAACAAGACAAACCACAGGCTCTGTGGCTGGCTGTCCTGGCAGCTGAGGCTGGGGTGGATTTGCGGGCTTGGTCAGGAAGAAGGGCAACGGTGTGATGTCTCCTGGCACCGCTGCTCTTGCAGTCCATCATGCCAACCTCAGGACCACGTGAAGACAAGAATAGAAGTCCCCAGGGTTTTGTGTATTTGTTTATCTTTACTAGAAAGCAGTGTTGGCTCACTTAGGGAGATTTTCCTGAGACAGAAGAACTCTCATGGGAACCTACAGATGAGTAATTGACCATCATTCAAGCTTTACTGTCGTGATTAAATTTGAGGAAGGTGACCACTGGGGAATAAATCACAGAGTCAAAGACATTTTTGTAAATTCTTGCAGTAACCCCCACTTCCCTGGAAAGCCTCTGTATTAGAGCAAGATGAAAACTTAAGTGATATTATTAGGACAATGGAGAGACAAATGTCTCAGAATAGGGTGAACTGCATTAAAAACATTGCTGCTCTACAGGTCAAGCAGATACTGGCTAAAGCACACAACACAGCAACCCCAATAGCAAATAATTTGGCACCACTGAGAAAGTGTCCCCTAGTGGCTTTCTCACCACCCATGATGAGGGCTGGCCAGGCAGGCCCTGGCCAGAAGGAATGTAACTCCCATAGGAATGGATTGCAGCTCCCTCCTTATCTCCTTTTGGGAGTGGCATGTTGTCCTGTGACTGCTTCTCGACCTTTCCTTTCTGAACATACGCACTGATGTAATCTAGTGGAGAGTCATGCATAGGACACATGTCTCCTTCGTCTGGGACGCCTTCTAACGAACCTCAGACTGGAGGAGGCACAGTCTCTCTCACACAGACCCGCCACTCCCTTGTAACATGAGTAATACACATCATGCCCACATCTGCTTGTTTTGTTTTGTTTTTGGAATATTATTAATTTAAGCAGCTCCTGTATTTAGATCTCCTACATTACACTCCCAAAGCTGAAAGAGAAGGTGTCAACCATTAGGAATATACCTGATAAAGTTCGTTGATCAGGCTGAAAATATTGGGAACTCATCAAGCCATCATCACACACTTGAACCTGATAGTAAGTGTGAAGCCTGTTTTATGGCAAGCAGCATCTTTCCTTCTATGCATCCCCTGATCCTTTTCTCCACCTCTGCCTCCACCTCAGTCACTTTCATGGGAAAGGCGATTAGTGATTAAGCCAAGACTCCCACATCCCCAAAGGGAAACCAGATGTCAAATGGACACATTCAAGCATGCCAGGATATTTTAAGAATGGGAGAAAGTCACATTTCGATGGCTTTGTCTGATATTGATGCACAAGTCACAATCTTACCTGGCTCCTTGGAAGGAGGGAGTGTTCAAATTGAAATGATAGGATTTGGGCATGGTTCATGGCAGGGGGGAAAGGCTAAATGGACCTTGTGGATGGGTCCTTTGAGACAATTTAATATTCTGCTTTGGTTGATCTTACAACTGAATTTATATTAGGAATTTATGTGTTAGCTGCTTGTACATTCCTACAAATTGGCAGATGAAAGACAACCTTCCTTCGGGGCAGTGAACTACGAACATAAATAGCTGCTCCTTATTGAATCATCTGGGTCCCTCATATCAATGTCAATGTTAGGGGTCACTCACACGTGAGATTGACAGGCATGAAGCTGATGACTGAACATTCAACATTCAGGTAATCACTATTGCTGCCTAAGTCCTTCATTGTATCTTTACTTTTCATGACTATGTTGCTGAGGAGAGAAGGGTCGCATTGCACTGAGTCCTGCCCAGCCCTGGTGACCTCTACTGGAGCTACCCAACCTGGGAGCAATCAGTATAGCCTAACCCCTGTAGACAGGTATTCAAGTTACAGTGTAGTTATTCAAGGTCAGTCTGCAGCACTGTGACTGTACCACTGTGGCCTTTGAAGATAAACTGTCATGTTCTTGGCTCTTTGAGCCAGGAGTAGTTACAGCCTGACAATGCAATATCTTTTATCACGAAAGCCACTCAGCAGTGGGTTGATAATCAAAGTGTTCGATGGGCATCCATATTCTGCGTTATCCACAGACATCTGATATTACAGAGGATTAGAATGTCTTAAAAGTTTAACTCAAAATTATTCTGATTCTACCTTCCTCAACTCCTCCTGGTCCACAGCTTAGTCAGAGATTTTAATCACTGCATGTGGCTGTCCCCAGTAAGTGATCTCATTTGGCCGCTTCCTGGGTAGTGATCAGGATGATCGACGGGATGGGTCATATAGATCTATTGTGATAGGTGACATTCTACTATGTCCATTCCTGACCATGCTTCTTTTCCTTTCCCCCAATGTCAGTCACCAGGCTGGATGGATGAATACACTGTCCAAGTAGTAGCCTGGCCAAAAGGGGCACAAAAGATTAAAATTCTATTCTAATTCAGCTACCTGTATACTTTTATTAGCTGTACATGTTCCTGAGTCACAAAGGAAATGAACACTTGTCAGTAACGCATTACTATTTGTATTAAGTAGCACACAGTGTGCCAAGTCCCTCCCTTTGGTCCATGCCAGTTAAAATAGGGTGCATATGGATATTACAAATTTAATTTAAAAAGTCCTTGTTTCTTATGTACCTGGCACTGAAGAAGGAAAGGCCTGGGTACAAGCAGGAGATTATTAGGAAAAGGGTAAAGTGATATCCCCCGCAGAGGGACACAGAGATTTTGGGGCAACAAAGAGTGAGGAGCCAGGAAATATCTCAGACTCTAGAAAGTAGAGAAGAGAGAAATATGAATGATCTTTTTCAGAATTTTTGCAGAGCCTCGCAGATGAAATAAACCACCCTGGTGTGCTCTTCCCAAACTGTGGAGAGCATTTTAAATTTCACTGACCACCATATCTTCCATTCGCCACCACACAGCTCTGGCCATGATTCCAATGCTATTCTCTTCACACTCACTGGAAAGTCTATTGGAAACAGCAGGTGATGGTCTTGGCTCCAGTACTTTCTATGCAAAACAACTGTCAACCCCTGAAGTGTTTCCCCACCACTTTCCTCTGTAAATTCTCTATTTTGCCAGTGTCACTAGGTTTCTTCAGTCTCATATGTTCCAGATGCTCTTAGCAAAATCAATTTTAGCCTTACAACAAAATTGAAAACAACTTGAGTTTAGAGCACAATTTCGGGAATTTTCTACTCCATTAAAAACAGAGAACTTTTAGCCTGTCCACCACGGCCAGACAGAATCAGGCTTCTGCGTCTCCATAATCTTGTAGTTCAATCTCTGGAAGATTTTATTTCAGTCTCTGAAACCAAGTACCTTCTGCATGCAGCCCACAAACATCCTGGGCTTCTGCACCCAAGGACATTGAGGAGAGTTTGGGTTGCTTCTGGTATTTTCTTTCCAAGATTAGAAAGCCCATGGTCCCTTGGTGGGGAGGTTACAACCCAGAAATGACTAAGATCCTTCAAGTAACACCATCTTGGCCTCAATGCCACTTCTTTCTTTACCCAGAATGAGACAATCAAGTATCTTTAATGTCTGTAGTCTCAGCGTTACTCACTATGGGTCTCCTAATATTTCGTGCAGAAAATTCTCTGTATGAATCATTTCAATAACTTAATAAAAAAGACATAGTCGAGGCTAGTTTTCTTGTTAGAAAATCTCTTTAAAAACTTCATTCTTAAGCTGTCTTAGAGCTAAGATATTTTTCTCCTTTGGATTCTTCTCTTCCAAAGAGGGTCATAGGATTATAACTTCTCAGACTATGTCTACAACTCACCATATGCACCATTCTGCTAATGGTTTCTAACAACAGTACTTTGATTCAGGGTAATCCGTGACAGATGTCAACCCACTGGAGGAGACCCCACAAGCTCAAGCCCACCACTAGGTCCTGTAGGAAGTCTAGGACTCTGTGTAAGTTCAGTGCACTAGCCAGGAGGAACCCAGCTTTGTCTACACCCAGTCAGAATCACTTTCAGACATGCAGTCCATCCAAAATGGCACACAAGAAGTCCCTTTTCATTGACGTCTTTCTCTTATTCCTTAGTTTTCTCTATTTCCTCTGGATCTGATTTATGCTGTATCACTTCTTGTGGTCAAGGACCACAAAACCTGTTAACATGGGATCCTAATATTCTTCCAAGAAGAGCACATATAAAACAGAACACACTTCTTTTTTTTTCATGCTGATATGGGTGGCTTCTTGATGTCATAATATTTTTTCAAGTAACTTAGTGTATTTTCATTCTTAAGGACCCTGTTCCACCAGAGCTGGAGATGGGAAAACAAGGGCCTAAAGAAACAGAGAAGCTGAGCCAGAACACAGTCACTGAGTGATTATTAGAGAGGACCTAAGTTAAGACAGGGGCATCCGGGGTTACGAGAGTTTAGAGCTGTTATATCTGCAAGAGGTCACTCTGGTATGTAATCTGAATTTTTTCCTAAAATTACTCTAATAAAATACTGCATTAACTTTGTACTTTTGATGTCTCTGTGAACAAAGGGACTATGTCTAATTTTTTATTTGAGATATACCTGACACACAGCATTGTGTGGATTTAAGGTATACAATATGTCAATATGATGCATTCGTACTCATATATTGTAATATCATTACTACCATAGAGTTGGCAAACACCTCTATCAAGTCACATAGTTATAATTCCTTCTTTTGTGGTGAGAATAATTAAGATCCAGTCTCTAAGCAACTTTGAGGTTTAGAATACAGTACATATTGCGGACTGTAATCTCTATGTTGTGCATCTCTAAGTTTTTCTTAACAAAAATCAACCCCAGCAGGCATTTTGACTACAAAAGCCAATAAAAACAAAGCTTCCAGAAATTTTTCAGATTCTGTCATCACTCTAACTTGGATTCCTGCTTGTTGCCTCAATCCAGTGGCCATTAACAATACCTTGTCTCCATTCTCTGTACCTTTATTCCTACTTTTTTCTCTAATTCATGCTCCCCTTATATATTTACTACCATGTCTCTTCTTCCCTTCAGCCAATTCATTAATTTGCAAGGCTATATTGTGTGCATTTCTAGTAGGCAGTATGTGGAGGTGACGTTGGAAACAAATATATCAGCAGGCCATGGGAGAGGTGCTGGAAATTCTGGGAAGATGTGCTGCTTTGATGGACAGGGACTCTAAGCTACAGCCCTCGGGGATCTCCGTGATCCTTTGGCATTTTACAGTGACGCAGCTGAAACCCTCTCCAGCTGTTCTGTTCTCTGAAAAGATATCTGCTGTTTTTAGATGAACCACAGAAAGTATTCTACTCAGGAACATTTCAGAGTAAATAATACAGAAGGAAAAAAGAATGAGAGGGATGGATGATTTTGAAAAAAATAAATAAAGGAAAAAATAAAAAATGGCTATGTACCAGAAATATAAGAACTGGACCTGGGATCATGTTAGATCAGCCCGAGGAAAAATTGTGTTTCTCTGTTGATGAAAAGGTGACCATCTTTCTCAATTTTTCTGGATTACTTTTTCCATTTGAGATAAGACAATTGTGACACATGCACGAATGCAACCTTTTCTGATAAAATAATGAAAGCTCACAATTACAGACTACTTATTGTGAGCTATGTTCTATTACAAGCACATTATTGAATTATCTCATTTAATTTTTATAATAGAGTATGTGGTAGATACTATTCCTAGCTTCACTTACAGATGAAGAGGGGAAGCACAAGGTTTTTAATCATTTGCTGAAAGTCAAATAGATACAACCATAGACAGCCAACTCTTATGGTCCAGTCTATCCTTTCTTCATCAGTGAGAAACGTTGGAGTTCGCCGTTGATTTCAGACAGGGTCGAACGACCGTTCTGAAAGCTGTCTCTGGAAGGGGAGTGGTGATGGTGTCAACTCCGTCCCTGGTTTTCTCTGGCAGCTCTCCTGTACATTGTAGTCAATATTAGAGAACAGGTTCTGACTCTGATACGCACTACTAAGCCGATCTCCTCTATGGCTTGTGGCTCTTTAATCCTCAGCCCACCCCCACCCCCCTCTTGCTTGACTCCAGTCTCCCTCCACACACTGGTGAGCCACTGAAGGCTTTTCCTTTCCGTGAAGATGCGAGGAGGCCTCCCTACCTCTCCTCCCACTGCTCACTTCGTTCTCTCCTACCCAACATACTTGGTGCACCGGTTCCTCGGTTTCAATTTTACCGACAATCTTCACCCACACTCCACATACACAGTGCAAATTAGGCCGGGGCAGACGTTCCGCCCCTCTCACAGTGCAGGGTCATTGGGTAGCTGAGGGACTTAGACACACAACTTCTGTTGGCAGGCATTTTAGGCTGTGACAACTTTTTTTATTGAACTGGAGTTTTGATTGATTTTTTTTAAATGTTGTGTGCATTTTAAGATGTCCTCAACAACCCTCCATCTATTCTTTCACCAATACAATTTGTCTTTAAAAACACTTCTACCTCTTACTTTTTCTCTAGTAAACCATAACTTATTTTCTCTTCCTCTATTAATTATTAGACAGTACTTTTTGTTTCATTGCTGATTTAATCCTTTTAAGGCCGTTGGAGGACTTGTATTCATTTTGATTGGTTTTACCTCCACTCACTTCTCTCTCTCTCTCTCTCTCTCTCACACACACACACACACACACACACACACACACACACTGCATTTCTGGATCGTAGACTTACCTCTTCTTGTATGTTGCAGCCCCATGTGTGGAAATTTAATTTAACGTGTACATTTCTTTCAATAATTTAAAGAGAAATTCTACAGTGGCTCTTATCATATTTCTTTCTGTTAAAGATCTTAACATTCTCTCTCCCGCCTCAGTCTGTGAACCATATTTTATGTCTTATCTAAGTAATATTAAGTGTTTTTTGCAATAACAATTCATGGGACTCTTATAAAGTTCACAAATGCTGCAGAAAACTGCATGCACTCATTATTGTAGTGTTATCTGCCCTTTCTTTAGCATTAAATAGTGATGACATTTTTATTTTGCTTAGAAATATTAAAAAGTCAATTTTAGACTAAGCTAAACATAGGGCTTCTCATAAGACATATATTTAGAAGACAAGGAATTTTAGTTTGGAAGTAGGAAACATAATTGTTTTGGGAGAGTGAGTTTTAACTTAATCTCTTTACATAAAAAGAACCAGTAATAGTCTATGGGGAGCATTTTAGCATAATTTGAGGCATCAATAAAAGTTAGAGGACTTTAAAAAAATAGAAT
>VMDR010034184.1:0-11137 GCA_007922815.1 Macrotus californicus
CATGAACTAAAGAGGGGGAGTGTGGGGGGAAGGGGTGTGCAGGGAGGGGGGTGGGGAAAGGAGATGGAACAACTGTAATAGTATAATCAATAAAATATATTTAAAAAAATTACAACTAAACTATAAAACAATCATCATTTAGAACCATCAGAAATTAAGCTGAATGGAAGTCTTACAATTACAGCATTAACAAACTGCATACTGACTGGTAGGAGGGGCAGAGATGCAGAACAGGCTGGTTCTACCCACACGTATGGTGGATAAAAATAAACAGGGATATCTCAGGAGCGAAGGGTCCCAGCCCCACAACAGGCTCCCAGCTGAGGACTCCAGTGCCGGGAAAAGAAGTCTCCATAACTTCTGGATGTAAAAACCAGTGGGGACTGAGGCTTTGAAAGCCTGCTGGAATTCCTGGAAGTTCTTGAAGGACATACACACATACTTACCCAGACTCACTCACTCTGAGTGCCAGCACAGGCGCAGCAGATTGAAAGGCATCAGAGATATCAGGGAGGAATTGAATTGTCTGGCATCAGGCCAACAGCTGGGGGTAGCTTTCTCCCAGACAGAAGTGCTGGCAGAGGGCACTGTTCCTTTTCTGAGCCCTCCCCCCACAAAGCCACAGAGCTGGCAGGCAGGTGCCATATCGGATACTCCATCAACCTGGCTCACACTGTTTGCCCCACCCTAGTGATTCTCTGAGGCCCTGCCACACATAGCCTTCAGGCCCACCCAACCTGTTTCCAGTGGCTTTTCCATATGAATGGCTTGTCTTGGCCCATGCTTCAAATTTTCCTAAAATTTCTCAAACAAGCAGCATCTGGCTTCAGCAAGCCCTATACCTCTCACTAAGTTGCCCCAGGGCCAGCACTAGCAGTAGCTGGCCTTCGTTCACAGCTTGGCCTTGCCTGGGCACCTCCAAGCCTAGCACAAGTAGCAGCCACCTGTAGACTGCTTTGTAGCTTATGCTGTGTTATCCTGGACAGAACAGAGACTATGGCTGACCTTGGATGTGCCAAGAGCAATCAAGGCTCAACTACAATAGCAGGGTGTACACAGCCCACACAGTGGGCACAACTCAAGTACTCAGCTTGGGTAATATGGGAGTCTGGGCCACTGGGCCCTATAGGACACCTACTATATTAGGCCACTCTACCAAGCTTGGGAAACATAGCAGCTCTACCTAATATATAGAAGCAAACACAGGGTGAGTGCCAAAATAGGAGACAAAGAAACATGGCCCAAATGAAAGGACAGATCAAAACTTGAGAAAAAGAACTAAACAAAATGGAGGCAAACAAGCAACTAGATGCAGAGTTCAAAACACTGGTTATAAGGACGCTCAGTGAACTTAGGGACGGGTAGATGAACTCAGAGAGAACTTTAACAGCATAAAAAAAGTATGTGGAAACCATAAAAAAAGAAAAGAACCAGTTAGGAATGAAGGATACACTAACTGTAATGAAGCACAATTTACAGTGATTCGACAGTACAGTGGATAAAGCTGAAAGTCAAATCAGCAATTTGGAATATAAGGAAGGAAAATACAACCAATTAGAACAGCAAGAAGAAAGAAGAATTCCAAAAAATGGGGATAGTGTAAGAAGCCTCTGGGAGAACTTCAAGCATACCCACATTTGCGTCATGGGGGTGCTGGAAGGAGAAGAGGAAGGGCACGAAACTGGAAACCTAATTGAAAAAATAATGAAAGAAAACTTCCTTAAGCTGGTGAGGAAAATAGACATACAAGTCCAGGAAGCACAGAGAGTCACAAACAAGATGAAAGCAAAGAGGGCCACCCTAAGACACCTCATAATTAAAATGCCAAAGGTTAAAGACAAAGAGAATCTTAAAAGCATCAAGAGAAAAGGCATTAGTTACCTACGAGGGAGCCCTCATCAGCCAATTTCTCAAAAGAAACTTTGCAGGCTAGAAGGGATTGGCAAGAAGTATTCAAAGTAATGAAAAGCAGGGACCTACAACCTAGATCACTCTATCCAACAAAGCTATCATTTGGAATCAAAGGACAGAAAAAGAGCTTTCCAGGAAAGAAAAACTAAAGGAGCTCATCACCACCAAACTAGCATCATATGAAATGTTAAAGGGTCTTCTTGAAGAAGGAGAAAAAATATTAACAATAAAATGGCAACTAATACTTATCTATCAACAATTGAATCTAAAAAACAAGATAAACAAGTAAGTAGAACAGAAACAGAATCATAGATATGAGAACATTTTGAGGGTTGCCAGATGGGAGGGGCATGAGGGCATTTGGCGAAAAAGGTGAAGAAGTACAAATTGGTAGTTACAAGATAGTCATGGAGATGTAAAGTACAGTATAGGACACAGAGTAGCCAAAGAATATATACACATGATCCATGGACATGGACAATGGGGTGGGGACTGCCTGAGGGAGGAGGCGGTGCTGGGTGGAGGAGGGCAAAGGGGGAGAAATTAGGACAATAGTAATAGCATAATCAATAAGGTATAATTTAAAAGAATAAACCCTAATACACCTCAAGATATTGGAAACCAAGTCAAAGCTGAAGATCCTGAGTGAAATTCTGTGTTTTGCTTAGTAAGATTTTCATTTGCCTGGTCTCCCACATATTAACAGGAATCTGACCAGCTTTACTGCAAATACTCCAATTGCACTCCTGCTGCACTTGCGACCAAAGTAGGAAAATTCTTATTTTTAACATTCTAAAAACTTGACAGTTGAAAGAAACCTAAAAGAAAACAAAAAACAAACAAACAAATTAAACAAATCACAAAAATACTCAAGCAGAGACATTGCCCAAAGAAATGTCAGTTGTCTATTGACAGAGGAAAGAAAATATCAGAGATGGGGAACAGAGTTTTTGTTTGGGGTGATGAAAAAGTTTTGGATGTAAAAGTGATGATTCCATAACATTGTGAAAGTAATTAATGCCACTGAATATAAAAATTACACTGAAATGGTTAAAATCGTAAATTTCGTATAACATTTTACCAAAATTAGAAACCTCAATAATGTAATATACCAAATATTTTTGAATGGCACATTTAAATGGGTGAGTAATAGGAAGTGTGAATTGTATCTTAATAAAGCTGTTTAAAATATGTGAAGGAGAAAAAGAGGATCAAACCTCCTGAAAGAGAAAGACCACAGCTGAAGTGTGAGTCCCAGCCCCTCTGTTTTCATCTTTAAGAATCCGATTTGATGTGCTTCCTCTACAGAACTGCACTTCCCTGGCAGCCGTCCCAGAAATGCACTTCCCTGGCAGTGGTCACATTTTAATCTACATTGGGAGGAAACAGACTGGCAAAATATTGCCGCTGTTGGAATATGAAGCTTATTTGTTTTAGCACCGTGGCTACTAGAAATTGTGTTTTTCCCTTCTAATATTTAAAAGAATCATGCTGAACAGTGGCAGGTGGTCCTTTTGGACAGCAATGGATATCCAGTATCCTGAAATAAGAAAGGTGTCCCTCATTGGTTATGTTTTGGGTCAGATTTTCCCAAATTCTGGCAACATGTCGAAATGAAAATAACTATTGACAATTGCTTTTGTTAGAAAATTAGACATCTCGTTATCTGCAAAAAATGTTACAGTGTTTGACTCATGGATTCCACATGATGAAATCTCACATTTCTGCAATCACTACCTAAGCCCCAAATTCATTAAATCCTATTAACAATTTTAGAATGCTTACCAATTTCAAAATTATCATATTAAATTCTATATATTGTAACCAATTTCATCAATTGCTTCTACCGTAGCATGGAAAAGACTTCAGCGTAATGCTGTAGGTTGAAAAAGACAACTTATTTGTCAGTTAAGATAAATTCAATCATATTACCACCATTTCTACAGTTCCTAAAAAGATATAGAAATATTTTTTTATAAAAGATTTTATAAAATGTTATATAAGAAAGTGATGCAGCCTTTGTGTTTTTTTTTAAGATTTTACTTATTTTTAGACAGGGGAAGGGGGGAGAAAGAGAGGGACAGAAAAATCAATGTGTGGTTGCCTCTCACGTGCCCCTCACTGGGGACCTGGCCTGTAACCCAGGCATGTGCCCTGACTGGGAATTGAACCAGTGACCCTTTGGTTCACAAGCTGGCACTCCATCCACTGAGCCACACCAGCCAGGGCACAGCCTTTGTTTTTTATGCTGTTTGACTTTGTTATGTACCTTTTATTTTCTACCAACAATGATAATCCACTGCTTAACAAAACCTCTTTAAAGAGGGAGGAGATGGGAGTGCCGATGGACCAATAGGAAGAAGAGAGGAGTCACTTTACAATTTACCAAGATAAATATTGCCACCTCAGGTTTTATAAAAAATAAAGCCATGCTTAACAGTAATACTTGAGCACTTAGATGTTTTAATTGTGGCTCTAAGGGAAGTAATTAATACATCAAAATTTTCTCTTAGATAAAATTTTTTTTAACTTTAATTTTTTTTTCTTGGGATGATTCTGATTTTCTCAAAATTACTTAACAATTCCAAAATAAAAGGTCAAAAAGCCTTCCTTAGGACAAACTTGTTCTGTTCCTAATGATTCTGCTGGAACCGCAGTCAATGAAATCATCACGAACACAATAGTGTTTGTTCTGGGACAGACTTTCTGATTCTTCATTCCAAGACAAAGAAAGACTACAAAATCCCAACCAAAAAACATTTCTCCCAAACAAACTGTACTGTTTAAATGATCCTCTTCATAGCTGTGCTAGAATGCTTGCTGGAGTTATTTTTAACTGGGAACAGAACATTCATTTTGGAAAATGTTCAGTTCCCTCAGTTTATAATGAGCAAAAATACATACTTTCAATGAAAGTCTATACACACTGCAGTACCCCGGTCAGCAGAAAACAAATTTTATGGTTTTTAGGAACGAAAGTCTCCTAAACACTACAAAGCCCTGAATCTTGATCACCTGTCCCCACGCTGGAAGAAGTAGAGTACTTAAAACCATCTAGACATGGGGTTGGTTTCTTTGCTCAGGCACATTTTCTCGTAAATAACGAGCCTAGGTGATGCCACATGGATTCAACTGTTTTTATTGATTGTTATTACTTTTATTAAACAATGTTAGCCATATAGGGTGATTAAAAAACAACTAATATTCTTGGAATATGTACATTCTATCAGCCGATATAACTAGATCCAGGCTTTCATTATAGCAGTAAGTTTTCAGGTTGCGCAAAGAAAAGCAATTTATATTCCAACACAACAATCACTTCTGGGTTAAATCCAATACAGTTCACAGACTCCTATGATATGGCTTCATGTACATACAGAGTTTTAGCACAAAGCCAATACAAATACGAAAGCACCCTCATTCTAATGGTCACTGTGCTGCTAGAGATGGGTGTCGGCGATGGGTATTCTCCTGAGTTCTACAATCTGGGAGTCCGTCAAGGTGCCGCCTTCCTGGCTGCCTTGACCAGATTCATTATCACTGACACTGAGACCAGCGCCTGCAACAGAATAGGAATAAACACAAAAACTCTCAACTATTAGTGCAGTGAACAAAAGGTCAAGTTACATTAAGTCAACACATGTTTATTTCTACTAGTAAAAAGTGAGCTTTATATTTAGAATAAATAGTATAAATACCTTGCAATTATAAAATTATGCTTTAAATTCCTTTTGGTAGTTCTTAGAAATAAAATTAATTTCTAAAGACACAAGTTTGGATTCTTAATGGTTGACAGGTATAACTTTCTCCCAAGAATAGCATTTCTCAACTGGGGGCTTATTAAAATTAAAAAAAAAAATTCAGCAGGTTATTAGAATTTTTCAGCAGAGGGTAGGATTTGCTGTTCAAAAACATAAAACCTCCAGCCCCACATGACTGAATCCACAAGGCCCCTCAGCTGAGACTCAGCCAGTGTGGGCAGTGACCCAAGAAGAAAGACGTGCACAGACAGCACCTGGTGCCCTATCAGTGCCCGGAGACTAGGGCTCTGAATGACTCAGATCTGATCCCGAGATAAAAATAATTATGCGACACAGTGCCAAAACAGATCCACACAAGAATCCCCAAAAGCTAGCTGCTAATTAGAGATAGCACCCAAAATCAGTTTTGAGAAAGCTCCTCTATTCACTACTTTTTTCTCAACTTGGATTAATTCAGAAAATTTTACACTATGCTAGAGTAACACCTTATTCTTTTCTTTAATTTGCAAACTCTCATGCTCTCTTTTTCACACACACACCCCCACACATACACACACACAGAATGAGAATGTGGTCACAGGGCGTGCTGCTGCCATGAATTTGTTGCACATTAGATTCTAAACGAGAAAGTGAAAAGCAGCTGTGGGGAGCTGAGACCTCCCATCCTGTCTGTGATGTAGGAAAGGCTATTCTGCAGAGCTGGTAGCTCTGAGAAGACGGTGAGTTAGCTCTGCCTTACCTGACCTGGGATGGACACAGGAGGGCACTAATGACCTTCTTCTAGTCACACCCTGCCTCTTCTGGGTCTCTGCCCTTGCCATCTCTCTCTAGTAAAGGCTGCTGCTAAAACCCTACTTCCTTCTTTTGCTTCTGTGATGCTATCCATACCCACCTTACCCTATGATCTCCAGAGATCTGCTTTCTCTTGTATCTCCTCCTGCTGTCTCACCACTGGAGGCCTTATCTTCAGCCCTGCATCAAGGCCTACAATATCCACCGGGTCCCTGCCTGCTTTCTAGCCTGATGTCTTACTGGAGCTGCTGGTCACACCCCTCTCACACCATGCTATTATGTTGGCACTACCTGAGATTCTCTTCTCATCCCCCAACTCCTTAATCTGGCTGCCTCCTCTTCCCGTATCACCTCCGCTACCCATGGAAATGTGAGGATTCTCTTTCAAAATTTCCGACTTTCCCATTGAATTATGTCCTTCAAACCTTTATATTCCTAGCTCATAGGACACTCAGCAAATGTTTGTTGTGTGTATTAGTAAACTATGTTCTGCATCCCAGCTCCTGCAGATGCATCTATTCAGCATTCCACTGCCCTTTCCTTCTCAAGAACAAACATTAGTCCCTATGGTCACCTGCATCAAGTCTGAAACCCTCTGCATTGGCTTTAAGCTACTTCCTAATCTCACTCTACTCTACTGAATAGACATTTCAACCTTTGCCCATTGGAGAGCTTTCTCAAAGTGATCAGGTATCTTGACAGGTCCTGGATGTGCCATGTGAAATCCAGCCTGTATGTCTTCCTGCCCATCCATCAAGATCCACGTCCATACCCTTTCATAAATACTTCTCTTTCACCATCCTTCAAAATAGGGAGTTGGAGGGTGCAAATGTTCTAGTTTATATCTGAAAAATTATTAGTCGCACCCCCTTTACTCTTTCAAATTGTTCTGTTTGGATGATAAATTATATGGTACCTCTACATATAGTGTATATGTAAGTCATGAAGTAAAATGTGTAGTAACCTCAATGAGAAAAGAGAATGATGTAAATTTTCCAACTGTAAAAGAAAAGGTTGTTTGTATATTTTTAAAGATTTTATTTATTTATTTTTAGGCAAAGGGGAAGGGAGGGAGAAAGAGAGGGAGAGAAACATTGATGTGTGAGAGAATCACTGATCTGTTGCCTCTCACACACCCCAACTGGGGACCTGGCCCACAAACCCAGGCGTGTGCCCTGACCAGGAATTGAACCGGTGAACTTCTGATTTGTGGGATGACACCCAAACCACTGAGCCACACCAGTCAGGGCAAAGCTATTTATATATTTTAAAAATGAAATGAGTGATAGTAAATATCAAATTGCTGTGGAATTTAAATTCCTTGAATTAGTTTAATAGAATAATGTAAAATTTTTATTTTAAAACACTAAAATTTATATTATTTGGCATTATTTAAACTTATGATGAAAATCTTTAGATATTTATTGAAACACATTCAAGGGGTTACATAACTTTACAAAGTCATTTAGGGGTTCAAATGAAAAAGACTTAGAAGATCCACTTGACTTGGAGTGGCCCATAGTTAAGGTGGACCTGAGATGGATCAAGATTTGCAAATTAAAACATCACAGTGAAGCTAGTATAAACCAGTAACACAGGTCAGGTGAGTACTAGACAAACCAGAGAGCTGATATTCTGTCTAAAGACTATTACTGAACTCCAACCACTCTGTTGCTAGATATTTTAAAAAAGAAAGTCTTGACTTTGATGAGATATCTCAAGGTTTAAATTTTTGCCTAAAAAATGCTAAAATGCTATGAGAGTCAAACAAAACACCTCGCTGGGCCAAATCTGGCCTGTGTGTCAACTGCAAATTCTGCTGTAGATAGAACAGTATGCGGACTGTTCCTTTGATTTGACCACATTCTACAATGGAAAATGTATAGGGGATGGTGCTTGATTTTTATAGAACCTTTTCCTAAAATAAAGGGAACCGATGGGGGAAACTTCTAATTTAGTCTTTTGAAGTATTTATGTCCCAGTGAGTATAGTAAACTCTCAGGAATACTAAACTCTATCTATAGGTAAGGAAGTCATTCCATACATTCCTGAACTGAATGCACTTAATACTTGTTATATATATAGGACCCACATCTAATTGAATAATGCTGCAAGAATTCATTTTATGTGTAGTGCTGAGATAACCTTCCTTGAGAGTTACTTGTAATCTGAAAGCCCTGCTGTAGCCCTAACGCTAATGAGCATTTTATGCATTTTGTGCACGTCCTTCTTCATGAAACGCTCTTCTCTCTTTAGTTCTCTTTCTCACCACGCTGTACAGTTACCTCTCTGGGAACCACTTTTTTTTTAAGATTTTACTTATTTATTTTTAGAGACAGGGGAAGGGGGGAGGAAGAGAGGGAGAGAAGCATCTATGGGTTGCCTCTCATACACACCCCAACTGGAAACTGATCCTGCAACCCAGGCGTGAGCCCTGACCCGGAATCACACCGGCAACCTTTCGCTTTGTGGAACAACGCCCAACCAACTGACCCACACTGGTCAAGACTCTTCTATTCACTGTTCAAACGTAGATATCATCCAGGATGTTCTTGTTTCCCTTCCTTTCTCTTGTTTTCCCTTCCTCCCTCACCCTCCCCTTCCTTACCTTTTTTTCTTCGCATCTTTCCTTCCACTCTCCTGGACCAACCTTGTTCATCCCCATTGCTTCAAATATAATCTCTGAATGGATGCATTTCAAATCAATACCTCCAACCCTGAACCCTTGTCCAAGATCCTTCAAATCTGACTGTTTACGAGCCACCAAGCCTAATGATTAATAGGTCCAAATCTGAAGTTCTGACTCCCCCTAGACACAAATGAACATGTGCTTCTCACACAATTGCTCAGTCTCTGGGAGAGAAACATGAGCCTTTGGGGACTGTCCTGCCTGACCCCTCAGCATTCCCCCTGTGTTCACCTTCTCTTTCTTATTTCTACTCCCCAAATCTGAATCCCAAGCCTCATTCCTTTGGACAATTGTAACAACCTCCCAGCTGTTCTGATTTTGCTTCTAAATCTATTCTTCATACTTTCATAAGAGTTATTTTGCCTAAAAAACCAGTAGGAACATACCATTCCTCTCCTCATAAACCTCCATGGCTCTCTAGGTTCTATAAAAATCCTACTCCTTAGCATGGCATCTGAACAGTATTTAAATATTATGCAAAATACCAGGAAGTGTTCTGTTCCCCCAAGTGAATCTATCATTACATGTGTTCTGGAAACACCAGGTTAAATTGAATGAAGTGGCTATCTTTAAGCTAGGGCTTTTTAGAGCTGCTAATGTGAATTATGAATCTTCAGTTTCCCAAATATACTCAGAGAATCCTCCATTGAGAATGACTATGAATATCTCAAGGAGGGGTTCCCTGAAACCCAGTTGAGAAAAATACAGTAATTTTTAACACTGCAGGTCAGCTATCTTTCAGGCCTTTCTCCCACTGCTTGGCTCCACCCCCCTCGGACCCAGCCACATGGCAATGCATGTTCCCCCCAAATAGGCCATACACATGTAAACCCTGGGCTTTGGCTAATTCTATTCCCTCCACCCACCACTTTTCCTATTTAAAACCTACACATTCTTTAAGAATCAATTAAGAGGTTTTTAAAAAAGGATCCTTGATTTCCTCAATAATTAATAACTCTTCCCACCACTACTTACTTATGTTACTTATTCCTATGTCGTGTTTGTGTGAATGTCTACTCCTCCAAGCAAACCCCAAGTTTCATACTCATTCATTCATTCATTCTCCAACAATATCTACAAAAAACTTATCAAGTGTCAAGCACTAATTTGAATATATGGATATATAGAGAGATATACAGAGGTATACAGTAAAATGCACTCTTAAATTATTATTTGAATAGTTTCATCTGAGCATGAACATATCTTCTTGCTTGGCTGTATATTTAAAAAAGAAATTTCACTGAATTTTTTTAGCTGTTCAACATTTTTCTGAGTAAACGTATGAAGGAAAAATAACTATATATTTGATTTGAAAACAACTTTCCATTGAGTCACAGGTAGAGTGGGATCAAACTTACAGGAACAGCCAATGAAATACTGTATGTAATGGCACTTTGAAACCCATAAAACTACATGAGAACTACATGCTGCCTTTGAAAGTTTATGCTTTAAAGATACTCCCTAAGAAGGTCTCTGTGGCAGATCAGAGGCAAAACTCTCAGAGAAATCCCTACCAGATTGTCTTATAACACTGAACTTGTCTCAATAGTGTCTTGGTGTTCTAGAACAATTCCAGGGCAGAGATATTTATATTTAGTTTGAGTACGCCTTTTTCTTAAAAGTAAATTGTAAATTATTTTGAGGTTGTGTTACGTTTCATGTCAAGAACAAAATAACCTAGATTTAGGCTGAGATTAGGAATGGGCCATGGGAATCAGACTGTGCTAAGGGCAAGTACACTTATGCAACTTCATGTTGAAGAAGATAGAAATCACAGCATAGCAAGAGTGCCTACTTCTAATGTAGCTTGTGGGTCCATACATACCAGTCTTTAATGCAAATATTAAGTCATCAAACTCTTGGGACTCCTCATCAGCTATCAGTGACCCCTGGCCATATCCTCCAGAGGAAGGGAATGTGGCGCCATTTTGTGAACTTGGCTTTAAGTCAGGACTGGCCTGACTGGCTTGTTGGAAGGATCCTC
>VMDR010034185.1:0-11136 GCA_007922815.1 Macrotus californicus
AGGGGATCAAATCAGTTTGGTATTTATATTCCATAGGAGGCATTTAAAATTATGAAACAATTTTATTTAAAAAAGTTAATATTTAAGATAAGTTGGAAATTACTTAACTTATAATTATTTATATTTTGGACACATTTTAGATGTCACCTTAAAGTTTTGCAAGGGTTGGTTGTATCTGTTTTCAAATTCCTTCAGGGAATACACAAAGAGGAGGTTTGAAGACCATTGCTCTCAGGGCTAGAATCAGTTTCTTCCTGCAGAATGCTTCAAGGAGAATTCTCTGCCTCCTACTGCTTTCCCAGAAATGAAAACAGTAACTGTGCAAAGGAGCATTTTAGCATCTGGATGCTGCTAGAATTCCTGGGACGAAAGTTTGGATGTGCAGGAACCAGGTGAGCTGAGATGCTGTGCGGCTCCTGTGCTTCTCAGACTAACAACATCCACAGTGCAGTCCAAAACCTGCCAGAGGCAGGCGTACTGGCTACGAAGGAATCCTGCCCATGCCACTATAGACGGTATCTTCTGTGTTTACCAGATGCAATAAAATGGTTCTTTTTCACATTCTTATAAAAGTTGGAACAATCCAAGACAGAGAAGATTAGAAATGATTTGAATTTAAAAAAGCAGCCTGCATTTAAAATGTGTATATATATATATATAAAATGTGCACTTTTGAAAGTTGTGTAACCATAATATTGTTTAGCTATTAGATTTTTTGTTTAATTTGGTATTGAAGTTTACACAGAAGCTGTCTTTAAGGAGTTAATTCAGATTACAATTTTCCTGCAGTACTAGTTCTTCCGTCCCAGGAAAACACAAAGGGTTCCTGTTCCATTCCAGCAACATCATGTCACCCAAAGCTTATAATTAGAGGATGGATATACATGAAGTTTCCTTTAATTTTCTTTTCTAATTTTTATGGGATTTTTTTTTGTAAGAAATAAAAGAGAAAGACAGGAAAGGCAAAATTTAAAGACACTTAAAATAATTGGGCTTTTAAATACAAAAGTACAAGACTTGCTAAATATGATTCTAATCAAATTAGCAATTTCAATTATCTTGGTACTAACAATTCAACACAATTGTAGGGTAGAGGCAGCTTTACTTCAGAGCAATATAAAATATAGATGTTACACTGTTCATTTAACTCCTAATTAAATTAAAAAGTGGTTGGCTTCTCTTTCCCCAAGAGTATGTACCCTCCCTTTGGGAGAAACAAAACAAAACATAATGGAATCTAACACTCCACGCGCACATTTACACACTGTCCTTCCGCAAAGCGAATCTGGAAATAAACCCAATGTCAATGCCAGCTCACCCCTTTGTGAAATCCTCTTCCCCTCAGTGATTACAGTTCTGCCTTAGGCCGCTTGCAACCCCCTCCAAAAGGCTGCAAAGAAGCCATGGAAACTATTATCACTGGAAGAAAAGTATTAGGAAAAAATACTTCCATTTAAGAAAATTTGCTTCAGTGCTAGACTTGTAAGGGATTTATTATAACCACCGTATTGCATGGCAAACCAGAAAACTGAAAATCTTCCAAGCAATTAGAAAATATCATTCTTACGTGTGAATTGCTTCTTCAAATGGAAATGTCTTCAGATAATGTTAACAAATACAATTGTCAGACAATTCCCAGTTGTTTCCCTTATATTACATATCCAGATGATTTTTGAAAAAACAAAACCCAACATTTTTGATGGTATCACAAAGATAAAATATCCCAAGGTTTGTCTTGACCCGTTCAAAAAAAAATCTCAGGATTCATCCGTAGAATGGGGCTCAATAGAGAAGATGGACAAGTAAGATGACAAATTTTGGATTTAAGCTTAGGGTAGGTGCAGCATAATATTCAGATCATTTACTTTGAGAAATGAAAAGATGAATAATACCTTGCCTTTTTGATAAAAATCATGCAGCGCTTCATGCTCCATTCAGTGTTTAGTATATTTAGCTATGATATTTATAATAGCAATGTTCCAAGCTGATTAAGGTTTAGTCACTACTGACTAAACAAGTAGGTATGAAAGAGAATAAGTCATAATTACTACTCTCTTATTCATGCCCTTACAGTACTCAAGGATTTAGAGAGTCAGATTTATACCCTTTACAGCTAATTTTATCTTACCTGTTCTGTAGAAGGCCAGTTAACCCGAGGCATATAGAGAAACTGAAATTGCAAAATATATATATGTGTGTGTATATATATGTATATATATATATATTTACTTAATAGCCTCTGATGTTATCTAGAACTCTGCTAAGCTTTTTACAATGTTGTTAAGAGGAGCTGCTTTCTCTGCCCCACACACACTTCTCAGGACCTAAGTCTACTCCGAGCTTGGCTCTGAATTTTTGGTCTGAGGTACAAAGCCCTCGTCCCAGGTGAACGGGCAAGAAAGGCAAGAAAGCTGTGCGTGACCTGTTGCCTGTCTCCACACACACCCAGAACAGAAGCACTCTGCTCCCCTGGGCAGCCCTGTGGAAGCGTCTCGCTTTCTGCGGGTTTAGGCAAGTCTGGTCTTCAGCCCATGGTTTGGCAGTGTGTGCAGCAGGCGAATTTAACACACTAAGCTCCTGTCCTTTGCAGTGGAGTACTGTCTTTGAATGTGAACAGGAATTAGCTGAATCATTTGGATGATTTGAAGATGTAAACTAAATATCTGCTTAAATATCTGTTTAAATGTCAGTGACAACATGCAATCTTTAGCCTACTTAGACAAGGAAAAAAAAGTTTCCTTTTTACAGTTTGATGTTGCAAGCTAGGTTTCCGACATTTTTCAGTAAAATACGCAAATACTTGGTATTTTGTTTTACTCTCTTTCAAATATAATAATATAATGCTCTAAAATTTCGCTTAGTTCCCTAAGGTAGGAGTAATTAAAGAGCGACCCTGAGACACATTCTGGGGACATGAGGAAACGTTACGAGAACACTTACACGTAGAACTTGCAGCCCGGAGCACATAGCTATGACATAGCTATAGTTTTCTTTCAGATCTCCTGATTAGGCCAAACTCCTACAGATATGGATTCACAAATAATAGAAAAAGGGAAAAAAGAAAAAAATGCCACCTTTTATAAAACAATAACAACGCATTGTAAGATTTTAATTTACAAATTTCATTTACAAAGCCAAGATTCTACGGGTAATAAAGGAGAAAACACAACTCCTTTGAGAACTGAATTCACAGGTTAATAAAAGTTTCTTTTTTATTTACAAATATAAAACCTCTAATTACCCTTCTCCTTGACTGCATTTGGGAAGGGTACTATAATTGTCACATTAGTTTCTCATATATTAGAAATGTAAGTGACAGTTTATCCTGATATTTAGTAAACATCCATGTAAGGATTTTCCAGAGGAGTGGTTGCCTCCCAATTTCAGTTAATTTTATGTGCTACATTCTGTGCAGAAACACATTTCAGTGCAGAAAGAAAACAATTCATTTGCCTGGAAGGTTGTTACTCTTGGTTATCCCTCATTAGAAATAATGTCATACCTGGTTCAATCGTTTTGCCTTTTGTTCCATTTTTTTCACCCACTGATCATGTGGGAAATATTTGGACGAGCCTAATGCTTTCAATCAAAGTACAAAAATACTATTAAATGTAACAGCATGAAATAAGAAAAGCATTTTTTTAAACCTGCACTTGTCAGTGAAAGGAAATGTGTCAGATTTGAAACTTCATGATAAAGATTTTCAAATGGTAATTTCAATAACTGATGTGCTTATTGTTACATTTTATAATTTTGTTATTTTTATGGACTTTTAAAATATATTTTATTGATTAAGCTATTACAGTTGTCCCAATTTTTCTCCCTTTTCCCCCTTTTGCCTGGTACTCCCATTCCCTCCAGTAATCCCCCCCTTAGTTCATGTCCATGGGTTGTGCATATAAGTTCTTTGGCTCCTCCATTCCCTGTACCATTCTTAACCTCCCCCTGTCTACTTTGTACCTACCAATTTATGCTTCTTAATTCTTGCACCTTTTCCCCCCTTCTCTCCTTTCCCCATCCCAGCTGATAACCTTCCTCCATATCTGTGATTGTGTTCCTGTTCTGGTTGTTTGCTTGGTTTGTTTTTTTAGATTCAGTTGTTGATAGTTGTGAATTTGTTGCTATTTTAATATTCATAGTTTTGATCTTTGTCTTTTTCTTACATAAGTCCCTTTAACATTTCGTATAATAAGGGCTTGGTGATGATGAACTACTTTAACTTGACCTTCTATGAGAAGCATTTATCTGCCCTTCCATTCTAAATGATAGCTTTGCTGGATAGAGTAATCTTGGATGTAGGTCCTTGCCTTTCATGACTTGGAATACTTCTTGCCAGCCCCTTCTTGCCTGCAAGGTTTCTTCTGAGAAATCAGCTGACAGTCTGATGGGAACTCCTTTGTAGGTAACTCTGCTTTTCTCTTGCTGCTTTTAAGATTCTCTCTTTATCTTTAATCTTTGGCATTTTAATTATCATGTGTCTTGGTGTGGTCCTCTTTGGGTCCAACTTCTTTGGGACTCTCTCTGTGCTTTCTGGACTTGTAAATCTATTTTCTTCACCAAATTAGGGAAGTTTTCTTTCATTATTTTTTCAAAGAAATTTTCAATTTCTTGTTCTTCCTCTTCTCCTTCTGGCACCTCTATGATTCAGATGTTGGTACATTCAGAGGTGTCCCAGAGGTTCCTTATTCTAACTTTGTCTTTTTTTAAAAATTCTTTTTTCTTCTTCCTGTTCCGATTGAATGCTTTTTTCCCTTATGCTCCATGTTGTTGATTTGATTCTCAGTTTCATCCCCTCCACTGTTGTTCCCTGTAGATTTGTCTTTATTTCACTTAATGTAAGCTTTACTTCTGCCCGGGTCTTTTTTATGCTGTTGTTGTATTCAATGAGTTCTTTGAGTGTCCTGATAACCAGTGTTTTGAACTCTACATCGAATAGATTGGTTATCTCCATTTCATTTAGTTCTTTTTCTGAAGTTTGTTCTGTTCTTTCAATTGGGCCATGTGTCCTTGTCTCCTCAAGTTGGTAGCCTCCCATGTTTGTTTCTGTGTATTTGGTAGAGCTACTTGACTCCCTGTCTTAGTAGCGTGGCCTGTTGTAGAAGAGTGGACCTGTAAATTGTGAGGGGTGGAGCCTTAGGTGGTGGGCAGGGTGGCGCAACCCACTTCACTACGTTATGGCTCTGGGTGGGGGGAGGCCCAGAAGACTGGACAATGCTGCTGCCTGGCTTCTGGGGGTTTGCTCGGGGAGGAAGCTGTCTCCTTGCACTTACCCTGTTTCCGGTCCCCTCACTTTCTCCCCATGTACCATTTGTGCCCTTCTAGCTGTTGCCCTGGTACTGAATTCCAGAGAGGATAGGTCTACACCAAGTCCTAAGTCCATGTGGGCCCTTTAAGATGAGTCTCCTGAAAATCCATCAGTTTCTTCCATCGCCCAATCCCTACTAGTTTTTACAGCCAGAAAGTATGGGGTTTTATCTTCCTGGCGCTGGAATGCTGGGCTGCTGGGTGGTCTGGTTTGGGACTGGAATCCTTCACTCCCAAGGTATCCTTCCCAATTTTTATCTACCACATGTGAATGTGGGACCACCCATTCCCCTGCCTCTCTCCACCTCCTCACTTCTCTCTGTGTCTCCACCCCTCCTACCTTTCAGGATTAATATGGTTTCTTTAAATCCTTGGTTGTCAGACTTCCATACAGCTCTATTTTCTGATGGTTATGGGTGATATTTCTTTTGTTGTCTAGATGTAATTTTTTTCTGTAATTGTGTCAGGATACAAAGTGTGTTTACCTATGCCTCCATCTTGACAGGAAGTCAGGAGGCTGACACTTCTGCCCCTTGGTGCCTGGTATGTCCCAGAAGGAACTCCCTGGGAGCATTCATTAGAGCAAAGTCTGACTTGAACTGGACTTTGGTGGATGGATGTCAATCCTATAGGTGTTGGACTTTTTTTGCGAAGTGTGGAGAGAATAAATACCCAGTATTTATTTTGTACTGCCCTTTTGGTCCTAAATCTTTCTATAATTTTGGATTTGGGCATTCATTCCCCTTATAATTTAGGAAGGTGACATTAGGTTAGAAGAAAAAAGTTGTTACAGATAAGCCACTGTGTGTTTCTATAACCCCTACCCTCTGTAGCCATTCTTGTAAAATGACAGAGTGCAAGGGTTAAAAGAGACATCAAAAGTCATCTGGTGGCACTCTTTCCCTTCACAGATGCTCAAGGAGCCACTATGGTTTTTGGGCAAGGGCATGAATTTTGGAGTCAAATAGAACAAGGCCTGAACTCTGTCCTACTAACTATGTAAACGTGAACAAGTTACTTAAACTTCCTGAGCCTTGGTGTTCCCCTCTGTAGAATGGGGATAATAATAATTAATGGCTAGAAATTTCCTGGAAGATTTAATTAAAATTATGTATTTGAATGCCTGATAAACAGTACACACCTAGTACTTCTTGGTCCTCTTTCCTTTTCAATGTAATAAAGTAAATTAGTGATAGAAACCTGCTCTAAATTTTAGCACAACAAACATGTAGTTTGTGCTTATTTCTATCACAATTGCTGAGTCCCCAAGGAAGGTTCAGCTTTTGGAATTAAAATCTCTCTATTTCCTGCCTCATTCAACCATATAAGTTTTCTCTGTCCCATTTCAGGGTAAGTTGCTCAGCAAAAGCAGCTGACCAATAGTTCTGGATGGTAGATGCTGAATCCTGTTCAAAGTCACTCTTTTTATAATGCTTCCTTGTTCTCCAAGGACTAGTGCCAAACCTGTTTCTTAAGAATCAGTGGACCTTCTCTAGGGCTTTTTAGATGTTTAGTTCAATGCATATGAGCAATAATGTTCAGAGAAATGAGAAGGCAGAGGAGAAAGGGCAGGCCAGGAGGCCATACATCACAAGAAGGTTTCTGCCACGATGATGATGATCAATGAATAATCAAAGTTAGTGACTGAAAGCAAAGTCCATACATACAAGAATGCCACAGTAGACTGTGAGATACGTGACAAGAAATGTACTACTGATCAAGTACCAATGTTTGCAAAGGCCATGTTTTTAATTTCTTGTAAATTACAGAAGATTTAAGATTATCTTTCTAACAACATTATTTCTACTCAATTGCATTTACTGAATTTTCTTTGGAAGAGAGATAGGTTGGCTGGGTAATAAAGCTATTAGGATTGGTATTTGGCACAAGAGAGAGCCCGTCTTAATTATGTTGACACCTATAAGAAATCTTACTGATACACTGAAAATAGTCGTGCATAAATGAATATATAAACACAAGGCTCTGTGTGAGAAGTGTGAGACTTGGAAGTAGGGTGGGCCAGCACACACACCTTTCCTTTGCTAGGAGGAAATACATTGTCACGGCATCTGACTCATATTCTCGTTCTTCCTCATACATACCCTAAACACAGGTGTACAAACATTGAGATAAGGCAAGGTAAGGCAAATCACATCCCTTAACTTTCTCTATCTTCCTGAACAAACAAAACAGATAGAAGCCCCACTCACGGCATAGTAAGGTGGAATCCTAAGCATTTGGACCCAAACCAAACACAGGTAAGAAAGAATCAGGGAAGTTCATTGTCAGGTAGCATAAAATGCATTTAGACTATCCACTGATTGCAGGAGACATTAATCCGGATTTCATAAAGTCCAATATTTCTTATTCAGTTCAGTGAACATTACCCGAAGATTGCTTCTAAAGCCTTTGCCTGGGGCTCTACCTGCTCTTCACATTCTACAACAGAATAAAATTTGAAGTAGCTAACTTTAAGTCAAATTACTTATCAGGATACACAAGAAAATTCTATTTATTTTTAGTATTGAATTTCATACATGCTCCTCTTAAATAAAGTCATATACAATAAAAGAAAAAATCAAAAAGAGCAAATGAGAAGAAAGGACATGGAGAAGGCTGCACGTGTGAGAGCCACAAAAGCCAACATAACAGCCGCGGTTCACTTTAAGACCGTGCCTGACATCCCTGGCAGCTGAGACAAAAGGGAATCATTCAGAACCTGTATACTTCGCACCACGCACCAAAATGTATGTGATACATATCACATAAAGTGAAACTAGAAATCTTATAGAAACAGAAAACATGGGAGGATATCTTTCTGACTCAAATATTTCATCCAAAGGACCCAGAAAATTCTCACCATAAAAAATTCAATAGAACATCAAATTATAAACTGCTCATCAAAAGATATCATTAAGAAGTGAAAAAGCACACACTTTTTGAAATAATCACATCCCATTACACTTGGGTAACAAGAGGTTTATAGTCATAATATATAAAGATCTCACACTGTTCAATAATAAAAAGCAAAACAGTCCAAAATGTTTAAAGTTGGCAAAAATTTGAACAAAAAGGAAGATAGCCTTGGCCAGGTGGCTCAGTTGCTTGGAGTGTCATCCCATACACTAAAAGGCTGGGCATTCGATCCCAGGTGAGGGCACATACCTAGGTCGTTTGCTTGATCCCCTGTAGGGGCAGGTGCGGGAGGCAACCAATCGATGTATCTCTCTCACATTGATGTTTCTCTCTCTCTCTCTACCTTCTTCTCTCTCTAAAATTAGTGAGCATATCCTCAGGTGAGGGTTTAAAAAATTTAAAAAGGAAGATATTTGAATAGCCATGAAATACATGAAAATTGTAAATTAAAAATGTAAATTCAGATTACAGTGGGTTACCACCACATACCCACTGGTGTGGCTGAAATTTTAACACCTGACAACATGAAATGGTGGAGAAGATTAAGTGTTCCCCTATGTATGTAAAATGATGCAACCACTTTGGAAAACATTAAATATACCTATTGTCTGGTCTATTAAAGAACTTGGACAAGAATGTTCATATCAGATTTACTCAAATAGACCCAAAGTAGAATCAGTCAAAAATGTTAATCAAGCTCGGACCTGCATGGCTCAGTTGGTTGAGCATCGTTTCGCAAAGCAAAAGGTCACCGGTTCGATTCCCCGTCAGGGCACATGCCTGGGTTGTGGGCCAGGTCCCCAGTTGCTGGTGTGTGAGAGGCAACCAATTAATGTTTCTTTCACACATCAGTGTGTCTCTTCCTCTCTTCCTCCCTCCCTTCCCCTCTGTCTGAAAAATAAATAAATAAAATCTTTTAAAGAATATTCATCAATATGAGAATTGATAAAAATTACAGGATATTCATACATTGAACACTACTCAGTTATAAAAAGGAACAACTGTTAAACATGCAATAGCATGATAAATATCAAAAACATAATGCTCAGCAGAGCAGAAGATACAAAAAAGTACATACTATATCTCAAATATACTACATGAATTTTAGAACAAGAACACTAAGCTTTGGTGGACAAAATGAAAATGATTTAGACCTGTCTCATGTAGCTCAGTGGATAGAGCTCTGGCCTGTGAACCAAGAGGTCACTGGTTCAATTCCAGTCAGGGCACATGCCTGGGTTGCGGGCCAGGTCCCCAGTTGGGAGCTTCTGAGAGACAACTGATGGATGTTTCTCTCTCTTTCTCCCTCCCTTCCCCTCTCTCTAAAAATAAATTTAAAAAATATAAGATTTTTTAAAAAAATCAAAATGGTTTAGTGGTTTCCCATGGGGGAGGGGGAAGAAGAGATTAACTGGGAAGGGGCATGAGAGAACTTTCTGGGGTAATGGAAATGTACTGGAAATTATATGGGTATAGACTACATGGGTGTGTGCATTTGTCAAAATTCATCAAACTGTACACTTAAGAGCCATGCATTTTGTGTTTGTGTAATTAGAAAAGGGACAAAGTTATTTTGTCAGTCACTCAATGTTGAAATTAACAAAGCTCCGACTACAGTTTAAAAGCAAATTATGGAGATTTGTATGTCCGAGGGACCACAGAGCCCCTAGACATCCTCATTGAGTCACCTTCTTGTTTTCATAATTTCCAGACACTCGACACCAACTACTCTCTTCTCCTTGGCCACCGATACTGTAGACCAGAAGCATCTGCATTACCTGGAAGCCTGTTAGACCTGCAAGTTCTAAGGTCCCACTAAAGCAGATCCTTGGGCTGGGGTCCAAGAATCTTTGTTTAACAAGCCCTCCAAGTGATTGTGACGCATGTTGAAGAATGAGATGCTTTGCTGTATTATAATCCAAGGCGGTGAATAGGAAACAGACACCGTCAACAGACCACCAGCAAAATGCCTCAGCCTTGAGTGCTGAGTGAGCCCACAAGCCCTAGATTTATGGAAGGCAAGGACAATTTCGGAGCCAGCTGGCAGTCCCTGAGCAAGCACGAGTATTCAGGGCACAGGGACTCCACTGTGTGGCTGCCAGAGCCTCTGTCTCAGAGAAGCATCAGGGCCAGCCAAGAAACAAATGCCATTTCTTCCACTTCCTTTTTCTTCTCTTTGCTGACCCAGTGGCACTGCTGACCTGCTCACCAGATTTAATTGCAGGCTGGGAGAGAAGATCTAGTCTGTGGATTTGGTTCCCTAAGGAAAACATGACTTGCTTCTGCTGGAGGGAGAAGTGTTTTCAAAAGGGCAGAGGGACTGCAGGGCAGGGAAGCCCACATGATCAGCACCCTCAGTGAGCGCTTCCAGCTAGCCTCCAGGATGAGCTGACAGCAGAATGAGAAATGACCAAGAAACAGCTCACCTTGCTGGGATTTGGAGGAAACCTAGAAACCTTTCCAGGTCCTGCTCCAGCCCATGCATACATCTGAAGAGTTGTTGCTTACCCATTGCATGGTGGTTAGCAACATACAACATGTATAGTAAGTAGGCTCACAAGTCTAGACCCTTGTTTCCCAAATACAGGGTCCATACTTTGTCTTTATCCATGTAGCATCCTCATTCTCTTTTGGATATTCAAGGCAGATGTCAAAGAAAACTGTGCTCTCCCCAAAGTATCAGAGGTCACATGAGAGGATATAAAATCACACGAGAAATGCCATCTCTCTTATCAGATTGATAACGTAAATGTTACCTATTCCTCATCTCCGTGGAATCATTAACTACGACCTCAGACAGATTGGTGACTAAAAGTAAAACTGTGGTCTCCGTTAGATGGACTTTAAAAATAAGAGGCAAACAGCTAAGAAGAGTCAGGCAGGCGTGGTTTTGAATTCTCAGTTTAAGCACTCTGG
>VMDR010034186.1:0-11135 GCA_007922815.1 Macrotus californicus
ATTAATGTAAATGCTGTTGTGTTGTTAATTTCAAATTTTATTTGTTCACTGCTAGTATATAGAAAAGCAGTTGGCTTTTGTATTTTAAACTTGTATCCTAAAACCTTACAATTATTTTGTAGTTTTAGTTTTTTTGTTGATTCTCTAGGATAGTCTACATAGAAAACGATGTGACCTGTAAACAAGGACAGTTTTTTTTTGGTTTCTATTTGCTAGAAATATTTTGTTTGATCCCTTCACTTGTAGTCCGTGTGTGTTCTTATACCTAAAGTAAATCTATTGTAGGCAGCATATGGAAAAGTCTTTTGTTTTTTATCCACTCTGTCACTCTATGTCCTTTGATTGGAGAATTACATTTATTTATATTTAAAGTAATTAATGATAGGTATGTGCTTATTGCAATTTTTAAAATTGTTTTCTGGCATCTTTTTGTAATTCCTCTTTGTTTCTTTTTTCCTCTCTTGCTCTTATTTCTTGTGGTTTGACGACTTTCTTAGTAATGTTGATGGGAGACACTGGAAAATTTTAGTTTTAGGTAACAGTTAATAAGCTTAACAATGAATGTATGTAAAAAGCTATTGTTTCAGGAACTGAGGATATGACCCACCCTGACTCCAGGAGACCACCAGCAATTCGACCTCTGTGCCCCAGGAGGGGACTGTGAACACTCAAGATGGTATCCGAGCCATTGTGTTCCAGGGAGAGACATTGTGCTACCTAGGACACAGATAAAGAATCACCCAGGACACAGGACACCGGTAGAAAATCACCCAGATGGCCAGGGCACAGATAAAGAATCATTGGTTAACAGAGGAAAGGATACTCAGGAAATTGCCAGACTGCAGCTTTTATCTGATCAACCTTTTCCCTGAATTCCACATCCCTTACCTACACTTTTTCCTTCTTATAGAAAAGCCTGGCTTGAAAGGAAATGTAAGACAGTCTGTTAGGGTACATGACCTGCTGTCTTCTCAGATCGCCAGCATCGGAATAAACCACTCATAAAGATTCATCCTCTGTCTCTACTTATTGGTTCCTGTGGTGCCAGGTAGCATGAATGGCTGACTTTGCTGGTTTCAGTATGTTTATATTTCTTTCTCTTTATCTTTTATGTGTTTATTACAGGATTTTTCAGTATAGTTGCCATGAGACATATATAATAACTGATATTTATAATAGTGTGTTTCATATTGATAACAAATTAAGTTTAACCTTTTTCTAAAGTTCTTTATCACCCTCCCCTAAGTTTTATGGTTTTGATGTCACATTTCACATCTTTTTATCTTGTGTATCTTTAGTTATTGTAATCATAGTTATTTTACTATTTTTGTCTTTTAACTTTCATACTACCTTTATAAGAGCTTAACCTACTACTTTTACCATATATTTACTTTTCCAGTGAGATTTACTCTTTCATATGTGTTATTGTTATTAATTAGAGTCCTTTATTTTCAGCTTAAAGAAATCCATTTACCATGTTTATAAGGCTGGTTTAGTGATGATAAACTCCTTTAGATTTGCTTGTCTGGAAAACTCTCCTTCACTTCTGAATGATAACTTTACAGGTTGGAGTATTATTGGTTGGAAGTATATTTCTTTCAGCTCTTTGAATATGTCATGCCACACATTTAAAAGTATGAAATATATACAGCTCTCCTATACTTCAAAATTAAGCCCCACTGACCACCAGAGCCAGGTGATCTGGAGGTATTCCCTGGGCAGCAGTCACAAAAGTCAGAGTTATGGACGGATACATGAACTTCTTTTCTGTGTGATACTGACAAGCAGGAGCAAGGCAGAGTGAATGTGTCAAGATGGCATCCATAGACTATGTTTCTTAAGAGCAGCTCTGTTGGCCACTAAGTGTTTGCCAAATCCAAAGCCTGCCCCTAAGGCTGAAACTCCAGGACAAGCAAAGAGGCCTCCTTCCCAGAAAGACTTGGGGGTGTGTCTCCTCCTGCTCTCTGTGAAGTGTCCGGGGAATGGTCAAGAACCATCTCTCTGGTTGCTACAGTCCCCTGGGAACCAGGAATACAAGCTCTCCTTGTTCCCAGAGGCACAAGACATAAAAACCAGGGCACCAGATACATGTAAAGCTCCCCAACAGGAGACACAGGTATTTTGAAGTTGGCAGAAGGTGAGTGTGAAGATAACACCCACCCTCCATGGTCTCTAAAATAGATAACAGTCAGTGGCCCTTAGATGCTTCTATAATGAGAAGCCTAACCTTAAGGTGCAGCTGTGACGATTAGCTAACGGGCCTTCTTCACAGAAAGACTGCACTCCTAGGTCTCTGCCTCCTGCTGTATCCTGAGGGCGGCAGCTGTTTAAGAACTCTTTCTTCACTGGTTACAGTCCCATGGGATACACAAGTCTAAGCCCAGGGGCCACCAGAGGTAGGTGACTTGAAGTGTCTTCTCGCTGCAGTTGCAAAACTCAGGGCACCAGACAAGAATATGAGCTCCTTTCTATGTGACATCAAAATTGTTACAGTTTCACGGGACCAGGAATGCAAACTCCACTGGCATCCAGGGCCATGAGATCAAGAGACATTCCCTAGGTGGCAGCTGCAAAAATTGGAGCAGAAGATGTGTGTAAAATCTCTCTTCCGGGAGATACTGTTGATCTGGAGCATGGCAAAGGCAAAACGCAACTATGGTACCTGCCAGTCTCCCTCAAGTAGAGCGTTCCAGCAAATTCCTAGATGTGTGTGTTATGTTAGATGCCTGCCCCCCAGGGGGACACTGTCATACAATCAAGTGAGCCTTCCTGACTTTAAATTCATTGGCTGTCCCTGTGCCAATGTGCCTGGGGCAGTGAGTCCAAGCTGGTGCTTTCTCAGAACACTTTAGTCTTGCTGGTTTTCAGTGGTAAATGTTTTGAGGGCTTGTCTCTTACGTGAATGTCTTAAAAGATGGGATGTCCAATGTGGGGTGTGAACCCTTTGCTCGTCTGAGAGACACTCCAGGTTTTCAGTTCCTTCCTGGTTGTGGGTCAACGTGCCAGAGGTGGGGTTTATGGGAAGATCGTTTCCTAGCTTCTCCTAACTGCTTCAATATGGTTTTGTTCTTAATTTCCCAATGTGTAGTGGTCATTTAGCCAGCTTTTAGTGTGGGTTTTTTTTTTTAAGTGAGGCAATTTTTTCATCTGTAGCTGTAGACTCCGTGTGTCCTTGCAAGGATGTGAGTTCAGGATCTTTCCACATCACCATCTATCTTGAACCAGAATCCCCATATTTGTTCATTCTTAATATTACATGCATGGGGCTTCACAGGAGAACAAAAGTGAGTACCATCTAAGCAGTGAATTTGGGAAGCTTATATACTATCTTAATAAGGGGAAGGAAGGGGGCATGTAGGCAACTTAGGGAAGAATGAGTGATTTTAGGAAAGATGAATGGGTCCTTAGAGTGGATGGGAAGTATGATTGTTGGTGACAAAGTTTGTCTGAGTGTGGTGTGGACTTCTAGTGTCTTCTCCACCAAAGACTGTCAATCTTCCTCTGTTTGTGACACTGTTACTGAACAGCAAGTGGGGTTCTACTGCCCACTGCCCAACAGGCAAACTCTGGAGACAGAGGTTTGGTGAAAAATAAGGGGGCCATTTATTCAAAAGTTACACAATTTTGGAAGAATGACATGCTTCTGCCTCACAACCCATTTTCTTTGAAATACCCAAAGACAAATAACCCTGCTACCCTTTGCCAGATTAGTTCAAAGACGTGACTGAAATCGTTTTCCCATTTAAAATGCCATCCTTTGGGAAACACAGGTGGCCGCAGCACCATCATCCAGGTGGCCTAGCTGGTTGTGGATTGCAGTCTGGATTTAGGCGTCTAGGAGTTTGCAGCTCGCCCCGAGTCTCACTTGCTGTGCGCGGCACTTTCCTCCACTCCTGCCCACCGGCCCAGGGCTCCTAGGCCCCCAGGCCATCGGCCATCAGCTCACCAGAGCACCCACAGACCCAGCCTAGCAGGACTGCACAGCACACTGCAGGTAGCTGGCACTGCTACCGCTTCTCACTCGGGGAGGGGCTTGGTTGGTTGCCAGACCACGTGGTCTCCACAGCCCACTGGCCAGGGAATGCTCAGGCCATCTACCAGGCCGGGGAGGTGAACCAGAAGGGCTGAAACTCTGCCTACCCTCCATTTAAATCTTATGGCCCCAAATCTCATGTGCTCCAGATTCGAGTGGGTTTTCTAGCCCATTCCCGCTGGACCAGCAGGTCTGTACCTCCCCCTGACTGCCATGACAAACTTCATGACACACGTGTTGCTATTACCTCTCCAGCCTGCACAAACTCCGGACCGGGGTTGTGGAAATCTGTCAGCGCGGCTGCAGCACTTCCCAACCCCTCTCTCCAGGGCCTGTGCAGGCTCTTGCACAGCTCCCCAGTGAACTCGCCAGATGCCCTGTAACACCACTACCAGGGAAGGCACGGATGATAATTGAGTTAATGTTGGAGGATTTATCTTTAGACAGTTCAGAGGAGAAGTTCGGAGAAAGCCTCCCCCATCATCTGCTGTTTTACAAAGTGTCTTCAAGCTCAAATAATCAATATACTAAAGTGGCAGAATTGGGGTGCCATTTCCTGAACTCCTTCAAAATGAAGAGAATTGCCTTTTTCTTATCTAGTATGTACTGCTGTTTCCGTTCTAGTGTGCATAGAATGAAGTGTTCTGATAATTCAAATTCATTTTTAAAGAGGTTTAACTTTTAAGTGCGTACACCAAATATACTTAATAATATTTCCAAAAATAATAATAGATGCTGCTGATATAAACACAATTAAATGTAGGATTTAAAAAAATTTCTAAATAGTTAACTGTTTATTTCCCCCAAATTTTGAACTAACAAAAAAGTTCCCAGACTTGCACTAAGAAAATGTATATATCCCTCACTCCGATCCAGCAATTAGTACAGTTTGTTATACTTGCTTTTTCATTCTCATAGACATATTATTACTATTTTTATGAACTGTTTTTTGAGAAGATGCATTTTTATTATGTACTTTTTCTATTTAATTTTATATATTTATCATCTTTGATCATGATAAAACTCATATATGAATGGTGTGCTTTTCTATTTAATTTATTGATCTATTTATTACTTATTCAAAGTGTTTGCTGAGTACCTACTATGTGGCTATCATGGTGAAGAAATCAGGTAAAATTCCTGTTCTTATGTGTTTCACAAAGGAAAAAGTACAATAAAAGTATGATGAGAGTTATGGTAATGAAATAAGATTGCATGCAGAATAAGCAAGAACATCGAATATACTCCATGTATTTGTAAACCTGGGAGAAGATGCATTCAGGCAAAGACTGAAGAACTAATAGGTGAAGCAGGAGAGGGACCATGTGTGGAGTGTCAGAGGCAAGACAATATGCCCAGCCCCGTGAATAGTTATATCCTTGGACTGTGGTATAATTCCATTAGTTAAATAATGTGAAATATGGTGATCACTTAGGTTTATTTCTTTATGTACATAAAGAAATCAAAGATAAGCTCCTTGGGCTATTATCTCAAGCAACAGAAGCAAGAATGTTTATATGTTTCTTCTGTTTACTAATGAAAATGCTGAGAAAGATGGATTTCTCTGGAAGGTAGAGCAGCTTGTCTCATGTTACAATTTAATCAGATAAGAGAGGAAGTTTAGACATGGCAGGCATTTCCATGAGCTTGGAAGAATGACTTGCAGCCAGGCAGTTTAGGTATTTTCTTGGAAGAGAAGATGTCCCCTTGACACGAATAAGTTAATGTTCCAGATGAGCACCCTGTCCTGGAGAAGAGAAATGGCGACCACCAACCAGCAGAGCAGGAAGCAATGCCCCCATCCACTGAGCCAGCATTACGGAAGGCAGCCACGCAGAGAGGGCTTCAGCCAAATGGACTGACCAAAGGCACGGATTTTACCCCTCCAAGCACAGCCAGAGAAGCCTCAGGATAACTTCAGGCCTTTCTTTTATGCTGTGACTTGAGACTGGGGATCCCTGTAAAACTGCTCCTTATCAGGACACGTCTACTGCAAATTGTGTGTCTTAGCATTCTGTGACGGAGCAGGAGACAGGCACATGGTATCTCACTCCAAGTCTTCCCTGGACAAAAGTAAGCTTGGGATTCTGTGCTGCAGGCACTCTTTGTGAAATGGACTCAAACTTTCGGAGGAATGTGAATGTTTGCATTGAAATATATATAACGTGTGAAATTCAGGCATATTCGTGAAAATGTAAACACTCTTAAAATTACATGTGAATACTAATGCCTTTAGTGAAAGCAAAATATCATAAAGCAAATCTCTGATGAGTCTTCCAGTTATAAGTACTCTGTAGTTATAATGTATAAATATGTGCTTATTATTTCTGCTAGTGTCTTTGCTACAGTGTCCCAGTAATTGGTTATTTTTTTCTTTTCAATTTAAAGATGGACCCATGTATTATTTTCCTGTATACTTAGACTGCCCAGTATAGTAAGGTGAACTAGGTACTCTGTGGATGAATAAATCCGTTCAATTGTCCCAAATTCATGTGTCGATCGGTATTGATTGAACTGAATCACTGGAATTACTGTACATAATAATTATATCATCATTATCATCTAGACAAAAGATATTAGATTTTATAATCCCTACTATTTTAAGTAAGAGACTTGTATTTTAACTATAACTATTCCAATAAACTAAATTTGTATCAAAAATTAATAGGATAAGGTTCTGCTCACTCTTACCTCTACCTGTGTTTTAGAGTTAGAGGTACATTTTCAGAAAACTTTCAGGAAAAGGATACGATGAATTTAAATTTAGTTTCTGGAGACAATATTTACTAAGTGTTGAGTTTGCTACTGAAGAGCAACTGGAACTTTCCTCATTCTCCTGGTCTGCCTCACAAGGATAAAGTGATAAAAAGTAGGCAAAACTTCCCGGTTGATGGGTCGTATTTCAAGGAGCCATAGAGAGTGCTCCATGCAGATAGCTAATGATATTTTACTTCCCAACTGTAATGGGAATAAAGAAAGAGCAGTATGTTTTACAGGACGGGGTCATTCAATATCCTGACCATGCTAGAGTTGAAGCAGAGGTGAAATGTTTAGCAACTCTAACTCATTATCTCTGTAAGCTGAGTTCTAAAGGGCAGGGTCATTAGCAGTGACTTCTAAAGCGATTTAATGCGTGTTTCATAGAAGTGGTCAAAAAGATCTTTTTAAGTGAAGGAAATGCCACACCATTTACTTTTAGGGGCCCAGTTGCAAAAAGGCTAGAATGTTAATATAGGGAAAATGATTGTTTTAGCCTGATGTTTTTCAGGAAGTTGATTAGCATTGCTGGGAATTCTTTGTATTTAATTATTCTTCTATTATGTGTAGATGAAAAGTTTTTAAAGTTAGTTTTTCATAGGAATATTTTAAAGTTGAACTTTTCCTCATTTTATTTTGCTCAAGCAAGGGTCACAAAGGTCACCTCGGGAAAATATTCTGCAAGTCTGTTCCCGACAATGTGAATTGCTAGGGAGCTGCTAGGAAATGAGAACATTTACTGTTTTCATTGGGAAGCTTCTTATCTCCCCCAAAAGCTCCATAGATTAATGAATGCTACATTAGAGTGGCAAGTTGAGTCATAGGTAAAGGTTTTAGGCCTTTACACAAAAGGAATATGCTGTTCAAACTGTCTATGTATGTGAGCAAAAAGACAAAGGTGGTATCAGTCAAAATTATCTATTTGATTTTTCTGGCGTGATCTTTTTATAAGGACAGTGAACATACATAGATGTAAGTGAATGGCGGTCTAAAGAAGGTTACTTGTAACAACATCACGCAAAACACCATTTTAATGTAATGTTCTTAGGCAGGCATTAGTTGAATGTAACATTAATTTTGGAAAACATGCATCTGTCTGATTTCATCCCTCCTTAAGCTTGTCTATATTTCTCCACAAGCTTGTCTGCGTTTAAAAGTCATTAATAATGAAACTTAGTTCTTTCATCTCTATGGGCACTGACAATGAAAAATGAGCAAACAACTTGAAGTGAATGTAAATTATAGATGCCCAAACATGCTGTTCATCATGGCCTAGAGACAGGGTATTGTGTTGGACTGGGCACATTTTACATCTGATAGAGCCATTTCGTTTTCTTTCAAAATGATAAATAGGTCAAAAAAGTCACTGCACCACACAAATTAGTTATATATGGAGATGGTAGTTGTTTCATCCTCGATTGTCTCTGATGCAGCTTGTACAAAATAAGTGTTGTTCTGTTAACTGAGTACCACTCTGTAATTGCAGAAGAAAAAAAGTTGCAGCTGTTTTGTTGACATTCTGAATGCTTCTAAGTAAATACAGTTTTTTTAATAAAAAAATATCACAAACTAGTAGCTGGATGTAGCTCTCCAAACAAAAATGGTGTGATTTGTTTGCCTGCATCATTAATCTTTCTTAAGCAATAAAGAAGAAAAGGAAGGAAGGGTGGAAGAAGGAAGGAAGGAAGGAAGGTCTTTTAAAGAAGTCATAGATCTTAAAGGTATTTTTATCTTTCCTTCCTTCCTTCCTTCCTTCCTTCCTTTCTTTTTTTTCTTCCTTCCTTTCTTTCTTTCTTTCTCTCTCTGTCTTTTCTTTCTTTTCTTTTCTTTTTCTTTTTTCTTTTCTTTTCTTTTCTTTTCTTTTCTTTTCTTTTCTTTTCTTTTCTTTTCTTTTCTTTTCTTTTCTTTTCTTTTCTTTTCTTTTCTTTTCTTTTCTTTTCTTTTCTTTCCTAGTGATTTGTGAAGAAAAGTTTCCATCTGCTATACAGTTCTTGAAATGAAAACAAAATGTAGGCAAGTCAATGTTTTTAAATAATATCAACATGCATTAGTACACTCGTTTTGTTCGTTTCTTTCTGACCTCTACGAATTACTTGCCTATTCACAGACTTACACTGGCTCTTCGTGACTAGCCAATTGGGTACAAAGTCCTCAGACTTGGCATTTGAGTTTCTCCACAATGTGAACTCCACCCACCTCTTGGGAGCTACCTCCTCTTGTTCACCCACACTCCAGCCAACATGAACAACCTGAGCCAGTCTAAGAAACTATTCTAATTGTCACCACTTCTGCTCCTCTCCCCCTCAAGATTCTTTTGGTGGGTCTAATAATCAAATAGACAGGAGAGAGAATAACAAGAGAAAATAAACAAATTTAATTGTATGCATATGTATGGGAATCTCAAATATATGAAAGAATCAGAGACCGCACATGAAAGAGAGATTCAAAGAGAGAACAGGAGGATGTGGCATATATGACAGTCTGAGGATCCCCTCTGGGCTTCGGAGGGGAGGGGGTCATTACAAGACAATAACAGAGCAAATGTTCAGTAATTAGAAATTTGCCCTGCCCTATAGATAAGTCAAAAAAAGATTTCTCTGATAATCACTTACTATGGACAAGTCCCCTAATTCAAAATTTTCTAGGTAGTTAAGTGGGGCAGGGGTTTCCCTTAAGCCCACAGGGGTTTGTTTGCCTCTAGCTCAAAACAATCAGCCTGCCTCAGAGGGCACATCTTCCGGTAATTTATCTAGAGCTCCTATACCTACATCTATCTTCCCATCTCTGTTGTTATGAATAGTTTTTACACCAGAATTGTTCTCATAACATCATTTATTCTTGCAATTCCCACCGGGCAAGCACACCACTTTGCATAGGGCAGACACATAATATGCATTCCTTAAAAGTAAGGAACATTCTATAATATATCATCAGTATATTATATTGTGTGCACCACCCCGAGTCTCCTTCAATTAGCATTAATTCCCCCTGTACCCTCTTTCACTTCCCCCACCCCCCTTTACCTTTGGCAATCACCGTATTGTTGTCTGTGTCTGAGTTTTCATTGTTGTTGTTTGTTTGTTCTGCTTAATCCCTTCACCTTCTCATCCAACCCAGCAGGCCCCTCCCCTCTGACAGCTGTCAACCTGTACTGTATGAGTCTGTTTCTATTTTGTTAGTTTACTTTGTTCATTAGATTCCACACATAAGTTAAATCATATGGTACTTAAGCTGTATACCTGAAAAATAATTTTATTAACCAATGTCACCCTGATAAACTCAATAAAAAATAAAAAGTAATAAACATTAACTCAAGTAATATTTAGACCTTATTTATTGTAACACATTATATGAACACAGTTTGAAGAGCTCAAATTAAGTGAGATAAACTTGTCAGACTCTGCATTTAATCACAATCCCTGGAATTTTTGTTAAGCATTCTTAGATACAGCAATAATATTGGCTTATATAAGGGGACACTCCCAAAATTGGATATCTTCTGGAGGGAGGGCCCCTTGTAGTACAGGCTTCTGCTGTTAAGTGTTTAAAAACCCATCTGTGTCAGTGTACCAGCTGGCATTGTTGTGAGAGGCTGCATTCGGCCTCAGTGAATTGTTTTTGAAGACTCTTCCAGTGTGTTTGCCCATTTCGTGTTGGGTAATTTGCAAGCACACCTGCCCACAGGGCTCTGAGTGTTCAGCAGGTGTTGATCAAAATTGGCATCACTCCCACGCTTCACCCTACTATTCACCTGCTTGCACCATGAGTGACTTTTTTTGTTTCCCCAGATGAAAGAAGTCCTCAAAGGGAAACACTGCCGATGTGGAAGAAGTGAAACGAAAAATGGCAGAAGCACTAAAAGGCATTAAGCTCAACAAGTTCAAAAACTGTTTTGATCAGTGGAAAAATGTCTCGCTAGGTATATTGCATCAAATAGAGAATGCTTTGAAGGTGATCGAAGTTTAAACACATGAGAATAAATACATAATTTTTTATAAATAAATTCCATTTTAGGGGGTCCCCCCTCCTAAACGAGGTGTGAAAATGAGAAAAGAAAGCCATGATATAAGTGTATATCCATAAACATGTGTGTGCACTTAAGATGGGAGCAGAAGAAGAAAACAACAAAACTAGTAATGGCATTAAGCAAGTGGCGTCAGTGTTTAGTTCAAGGACCAGAGTTATTGTAAATGAGAGTCTTTCTTCAGGTTTCAAACGGAGTCTCCTCTTGTAAGACCATCTCACTAATACTCAGACGCTCATTTGCCAGGGAAATTAAACTGACAGATGCCTTCTGATTTCTCGTTAATAACTTACCCACTCCAGTAAGATAGTAAAGTTGTTT
>VMDR010034187.1:0-11121 GCA_007922815.1 Macrotus californicus
ATGTTTTTATGATTCCCTTTATCTCCTTTGTTGTCTTATTAGCTGCAAGTCTTTTGTGTTATATTAGTAGTTGCTTTAGAGTTTATAACATACATCTTTAACTTATTCTACTTTCGAAAGGTATACTACTACACATATAGTATAAGAACCTTAGAAATATACTTCAAATTCTCCCCTTTCAGCTTTTGTGCTACTCTTGGTATATATGCGACTTCTATATCACACTTCATGATACATTATTGTTTTTGCTTTAAAAAGTCAATGATCTTTTAATCATATTTAAGTAATAATAGTTATTGATGGCCACTTCTTACTAGAGCTTCCTCTTAGGTCACCATTTACTATTCTGTAGCTCTTTTCCATGCTGCTCTGAGTTGTTCTTTACTGCTTTGCCCCAAGCCTGTACACAAAACCTTCCATTAATTCTCCCAAAGAATACTCAGCACAATAACAGCAAGGGGAGAGGTGGTGGGAGTAGGGAGAAACATGTGTAAGGCTAACAAAAGAAAAGGAAAAACTAAAACTAGATAACAGATACACGGATTCCTAGGGTCTATCAGTTGTGTCCTCCATCGAAGCCACTCCTAGCCATCTCTTGGCTTCTCACTCTAGAAACACTGCCATGTTGCTGGGCTACCTTACCTCCACAGAAGGGGGCTCCTTTGACTATGCCCTTCTCCATGGACTGCAGGTCCCAGAAAGACTGTGAGGTCCTCCTTTCTCCTAATTCTAGGCTCACCTCGTTTCCTTCCCAGGAGACTAACAGTGAGGATTTCTAACATATAGACTAGATACCCTACCTCCATCCTCAGGGCAAAGCTGGGCCCTGTGGCCTGACAGGCAGTCACATGGTCAATAGTATCTTCCCTAAAGACTATGCTATATCCCCTCCAGTTCCATTTCATGTCGTTGAGCTCCGGTGTGAGACAAAAAGAACGTCAGGCAAGTACATCCCCCTTCATTAAATATATGCTCTCAATTACATACGTATAGTATTCGAAAAAGATATTCATATATCTCCCAAGAAATGAGTGAAGGCATTGCTGGATAGTCTTTTTAGAATTTATTTTAGAAAAATAATCTCTTCACAAGGCCCTGGTTCTGCTAGAGATACGGTATCATAGGGAACACTCAGCATCTCAGAGCTAGTTTGGCTGATGTCTCTAGTTCAATGCTTGTCTAAGAGCAGTGAGCATGTCCACTGACCTTATACCTGCAATACACCGTGTGGTTAAGAAAATAGACTGAAATGCTGCCCCTTAAAGGTTCTTCTCAGAACGAAAGGTGGGTCTCCTCAGTAAAAAATTCCTGTTTCCCTCTAGAAGCAGACACTTTTCACAACCCTCCAAATGGAAGTTTTCTGGCTCCACCAATTTAAAATCTAGAACTAACTTTAGGTAAACTTTTCTGCTAGCAACTTTAAAATAACTGGGTATCTCCACTGTGTGGAGGTTTGAGACAGAATACTATAAAACCTCTAACGACTACTACCTCCAAAGGCACATAACTAGAGTGTGTCATTACGAACCTGCCCACCCTCGAAAAAGTCACCCCATCTTCTGCATGTTCATGCCTTCCCCTTTTCCTCATTTATTTGGACCAGAGCTGGACACTTGTCCCAAGGCCAGCCATGGACCAATTAAAACATCTTATCCCAGAATTTAAATAAGAGTCAGCACTTGGTAGGCAGTAATGGGAATTTGAGATGAGATGCACGGTTGAGGACAGAGTAGGTTCCATGAGCAATATCCCATGCACCCTGAAGTTATAGGGAGCAGAAATCACAGGCTTATAGGACAGGGGTACAAAGGAAGAACCATGTGTTCCCTGGAAAGGGGGCAAAGAGAGCAGGGCTGCCCCCATCTTAACATCGCTAACCCTAGCTGCAGGCCCAGCTGTGCTCTTGCCCTGGCTGCTGTGACATCCCTCCATGTGGCGGAGACTGCTTTTCCCATTCAAACTTCACTAGCCCCTTCTCAGTTTTATTCTGTGTGGTAACGTGCACAACAAAGAGATTACGTCTCCCACCTCCCTTTACAGTAGAAATAGCCTTAGTCTTGGACAAAGAGACTGAAGTGGAAATTGTTGAGTGGAACTCCCTAGAAAGTTCTTAAAACAGGGGGAGACAGCTGGGATGCACTTTTTTGCCCTCCCCACCCTCCTTCTAACTGGAGTGCAGAATTGATGGCTAAATCCCCTGTTTAAGGATGAATTGTTTGGTTAAGGATGGATGAACAGAAAAATGGAAGACAAGGTCTCAGTCCCTGATAACGATAAAGCCGCCATCCTAGCCAGGGATTGCCTACCTCTTGATTCCTTTAATGAGAGAAAAACAAACTCTTCATTCCAACTTTGCTCTGTTGAGAGCTACAGGCATTCAGCAGCACTAAGCCTTCACAGACCCAGAGGTCACTCAGCAAATGTTCCATGCTAACATATGTGGGCAATCTATGAGCTGAGACATGGGCCCTCCCTGACAGTGGTCACAGGGCCCCCAGTCCATAGAAGAGGTGAAAGAGCAGATGCTGGCCACCTGGAACAAGAACAGAGCCACTTTGTGGAGCAGCTACCCAACAGCATGAAGGTGCCGTGTGGGACACCCCTCTTTGGAGCCTCCAGGTGGTCATGTGAGGAGTCCCTTCTTGGGGCCTCAAGCTGCCATCCATGCTTATGAGCAACAGCACCACTATTCATGAGTTTTTTTAGCGCATCTGGGAACAGTTTTCTGTAATGGTGGCCAGGCCTTCCTTCACTGGTTTATAGGAGAAGGGATGGATGGGGTGAAATTCACAGAAGTAGAAAATGACATGATGATCTGGTGTTAGAATACCAGCAGCATGAGGAAGCTGTAGTTAACAATAGAGAAGAAAATTTTGAAGATGGTGAGGAAAAGCCCAGTGAATAAAGGAGATTGACTCCCTGCCTCTAGTTAAAACAAAACAAAACAAAACATATTTCTTCTACCCTTTCGAACTGAAGATTTGTGTATTTTCATAGTTAATGCTGCTGGGCCTAATGGTTCCCATGGCTCTAAATAAGTCTGTAGAGAGTCTCTAAGACAGGACAATTTGTAATAGCAACCACCTGGAATATCAAATGTACACTAAAATACCCGGGGATTGGCAATCCCACCAAGCAGAGCAGATGGTGAGGACTTTATACCACAGGGTAGGAAGAACTGGTGAGCCATCAAAGGCTAAGTAAATCAGCCTGATTTTTCCTTCCCAGTTCAGCCATGTCTGAGATTTCTCACAGAGTGTAGTTAGAATAATCAGTAGATTTTCCTCCTTTTGATGAAATCTTGAAGTTGTGCAGTGATACACAACAATATTGAATATGCAATATAAAACTTTGAAATATTTCAAAGCAAAATACCCAAAATTTTATTAAAAGCTTTGCAAAAAAAAAAAAAATGGCGAGATCTAGTAGGATTGAAAGTATGCAACCCTGTTACTGTCCAACCCCTCGTGAGCATACGCCCTGAAGCAGGGGTCACAAACTTTTTACAAAAGGGGCCAGACAGTAAATATTGTCAGCTTTGCATGCCATGTGGTCTCCGTCACAACTACTCGACTCTGCATTCATAGCATAAAGACAGCCACAGACAATGTCTAAACAAACGGGCATGGCTATATTCCAATAGAACTTTACCAAAACAAGTGATGGTCCAGATTTAGCCCAAGGGTCATAGTTTGTTAACTTCTGCTAGAGAAACTCACGCAAGTATGTACCAAAATATGAATATTATCGTGGTATTGTTTGTAATAGCCTCAAACTGAAGACTACCCGGATGTCCATCAATAGGAAATTCAATAAATAAATTGTGGTAGATATATATCGATGGAATAGCAAACAGCAAATCAAATGATCTTGGTATACATACAGCAATATTCTCCTAAGATTCAGGGGTGAATCTTAAAAACAAAATGTTGAGTGTATGTAGCCAGACACAAAGGAGTGCCACCTGCATGATGTTTGATTTGATAAAACGAAACCATATTGTCTCCAAATGCTATCGAATCAAGCAAACAAGCCATTAGGATGAATGCTGGAGGGTGAGAAGCAATGGCGACTGGGAACAGGTTCAGAGTGAGGCTCTGGGTGCTTGCAACACCCTATTTCTTGACTTGGGTGATGGTTACAGAGATAGTCACTGTTTAATATTTTACAGAAGTTGTACATGTGGATTTTTATGCAAACCTAAACCTATGTTTTATATGTGTCTGAGTTTCATAAGAAAAAAATGTGAGTTTTTTTAGTACTTTTCATCTATAAAGTGCTACAGACATGACAGATGTTAATAATATGATGCCTGAGTCTCTGGAATGAAAGGTGCCTTGTGGTTTTGATTGTCTGTGTTTGAACAGGGGCCTGCCTTGGCCTATAGCCTGGGAGCTGCGGTTGACCAGCAGTATGAACCAATCAGGAGCATATTAGCCAGGGCTCTGTTTCCATATACTTTCACGTGCATGCAACATAATTTCTTAGTAGTTCATATGCCTTGTATTTTGTAATCTGCAAAACACTAACGTGCAAACCCTTGAGAAAACGTCTGCGTTGTTCCTATAAGTGAAATCAGATATTGACGACGTGGTATTCTGGAGTAGTTGAGGTCTGCAGCTGTCTTCCCTCTTTTACTCTGAAAAATATTATGAAATTGAGAAGTGCTATCTTTGATAGTGTCTCCTGGGAGCAGAGCACGTGATGAACAGACTTCCACCGTGGAAGAGATGGGTGAGGAGGTTAAGTAAATTTCCTTTGTGTAGTTCCCATTAAACTTCAATCAGAGTTACAGAAAGAAATTTCCTCCAGGCGGCTGCGAATACAGGTATTGGTTTGACTTTAATAAAAGTCATAACTGATCTCTCTGAGGTCTCTCGTGAAATGAGCTCAGCAGAATTCAGGCAGGTCCTTGGGAGGGAAAGCACCCACTTAAACATCGCATTATCCTAATAATCCCATTCCAGAGCTGCCATCCCATTATTTTAAAGGTCTTCATTTGCAAATTGTGGTATTTGAAAGTTTTCTTTTTACATTATTTCAGAAAGTGGGATGGATCTTTCTGAGGGCCCCACACCTATTTACATACTCCCTCTTCTCCAGGCCCACGTAAGCTGGCATTGTGGGTAATCCAGGCTGCCCAGCACCTCTGCATCCTCGCTTTGATTAAACCACCTGTTTAAAGCCACAACTACTTTGGAGGCAAGACTGATTTTAAGGAGATTTGATAAAAAAAGGGAACAAAAAAATTCTTCCGTTGCTAAGAATAGCCTTGGTCAGGATGGAGATCAGAAATAACATCATCCTGAGATACGAAATCTCATTCAGTAGTCATCTAACAAATCTTTTCAGGGCACCTACTATGTGTTAGGTACTATCTAGGTGCTGGGATAAAGTGGGTATCAAGGTGGACAAGGGGTTCACAATCTAGTAAGGAAGACACAGAGTGAACAGTGAAACATTAGTAAGATGATTTCAGATAATAAGAAGATAAAAAAATTAGATTGGAAAACAGGTGGTGGTTTGGGATGGGGGCACCAATGTAGATAGGGCAGCCCCATCCAGAAGGCAGCACGTAAGCTAACAAGTCACTGAGGAGAAGGAGCCATCCATGCAGACACTTTAGGGAAAGGGGGATTCAGGGAGAGGGTACAGCCAGCATCAGATACTGAAGGGAAGACAGGAAGGAACTCACAGATGCAGCAGCGTCCTGAAGGGGGAAGGAGGGACAAGAGAGGGGTTTGGAAAGCTGAGCAGAGGCCGGGTTCTGCAGAGCCTTGTGGGCCATGATAAGGTTTCAGATTTTATTCTACTCTTTGTTCCTTTAGTGTATAAATAGTATTTCTTAGGGTAATGTCCAGCTTTCTTTCTGGGATGCAGAGGTATCTAGGAGGGTGTGAGGGAAAATGCAAAGTGGCTCTGAGTACTGGCTTTGCCCCCCTTTGCAGGACCTTGAGTGAGGTTCCCAGCCCCTTCAAGCACCATCTGCAGGATGGGGATAACCACACCGGTTCACAGTGTCATGGCGATTATTAAACTTCCAGGAAAAAGTCTCACCAGTGTCCATACTCAGCAGACACTTGAGAAATTTCAGTAGAATTCCCATCTGAATAACCCCAGGGCCTGCTGAGCCTCTGGGGAAGCCTTCTTTCCCCTAAAAGTGCATTGTTTCAAATGAGTTCAAGCCCAGCAATAACATACCAAGAAAAGCCTGGTGATGTCAGCATGTCCTGAGCAGGCTGCCTGGGTGTAGAGGGGCGGTGCCAGTTCTGGTCCCAGCTCCTCCTTCACTAACCGAATGATCTCAGGAAATGGGGCCTCGGTTTCCAGATCTGGGAAACAGGAATAACCATCATTATAATTCTGGCCCTGCCCACCTCATAGAGTAATGAGGGCTTCCAACACAAGGGTGGGTACGATGGATGTAAGTAAGCCATGAGGGTTTTGCCTGGGAGAAGTTAGCCCCTTGGGCTCCCATGTTAATGCTTTATTCTCCATCCTGGGAGATGGAGGACAAAGCACGAAGACCTCTGAACAAGTCTCACTCAGTGCTGTGAGTTGGAGGGAGCAGGTGGTCTCCTTCAGGACATTCCTTGGTCTGATTCTCTATTGGAATAAAAGGAATTTCATGTATGAATTTCTTAGCATGTTCTATAATTTACACTCTTTATCGGGTTTAGAATGACTTTAACCTAATTCTTTGGTCACATGTCCCCTCTCTTTGAGAGGGTAAGGGTACCCATCCTAATGCAGGAGCTTCCTGAAGCCCATCCTCTCCTCTTCCTACTCCCCGGTCCCTGTCCTTTCTCCTGCTGCAGCTGAGCCAACACACCAACTTTCACCCTGGGCCCACCCAGGAGTCGGACCCTGGTTAGCAGAGTCTACAAAGCAAACCAAACGGTGCTGCAGGGATTCCCATCTCTCTGACTAGAAGGGCCCCCCTAGGTTCAGCATTGCATTAGAAGCTTTAGCCTCTCTTCATTTCTGCCACTTGCCTAAGCAAAGGGAGCCAGGCTGCGCTCTGGCTAAACAGGAGTAGAAAGGGGGTCCTGGAACAGCACTGAAAAGTGGAGTAAGTAGGAACAGCTTCAACATCACATGACCAGACACATGTGTTTTTCTCCAAACTGAGATGGGAGCCCAAAGGGACAAACACAACTGGGCCATGGGCACTTGGGTACAATGCAGGAGAAGGGGAAGAGGAATGTAAATACAGAATCAGCTGGGTTTGGGCTTATTTTTGTTTGTTTTTTTTAACTCTTGCTGGCTTAGGTGCAAGTCTTTCTAGGGGGTGTGAAAATGAAGATGGGGAGTGGGGAGGTAAGATTGTGGAGGGGGGTGGGGGCCTGTCCACCAGAAGCCTGATTATCCCCATTCTCCCATTTAATAGTCAAGTCAGCTCTGTGGATAGGGTAAGACGGATCGTCGTCCCCACTTACAGGTGAGAAAACTGAGTCCAAAGGGATTGAGAACTCGTCCTTGGAGACAGTTTATAAGAGGCAGAGCCTCACTCTGGTCGGAGCGTAGTCTCTCCCACCAAAAGCTTCGACGTGCAGTCAGGACACACACCTAGGTGTGGGCTTGATCCCCGGTCTGGGCGTGTGCAGGAGGCGGCCAATGGATGTTTCTCTCTGTCCGTCTGTTGTCTCTCTCTCTCTCTCTCTCTCTCAAATCAGTAACCATATCCTGGGATGAGAATTTAAACAGACAAACAAATAATAAAACATAAAAGGCAGTGATCGTCCTGCCAGCGGGCTCCAGTCCTGAGCCTACGGGGGAGTGGCCAGAACTCTCACCAGAGGCCCTCCCACCCACCTTCGACGCCAGCCCCACCTCCTCCGCCGCCCTCACCACCCTGCACCTCCGCGAGGAGGATGAGTCCAGACCCCCAGAAGTGATGCTGACTGCTCAGTAGCTGGAAGCAGAAAGAAGGACCCACAGCTCTCTCCTGCTTCATGGAACAATTTGTACTGACTAGGAAAGACTTTTGTCAAGTCTGTAAACCCTTTTAAAAACCAGAATCAACTTCTGTGCTGTTAAGGCCTGCGCTCAGAGCTTCTAACTGATGATAATTACCAGTCAATTACTCTTTGGTGAAGCCCAGGGCCCCGCCGAGCACCTGAGGGGGCGGTGCCGGCGGCCCAGCGCGGCCCCGCCCTGCTCTTCCAGCACCAAGCGCGAGCCGGAAACCCTGCTGCTGGGTTCCAGGGCAGCCCAGCGACAGGCCCCAGTCTGGCCTGCAGCTCACGTTTTTGTGCCATATACAATACAGGTGTGCTAGATGGGACACGCTTCCCTAAAACAATTGTGTCATTTATCCGAAATTAAAATTTAACCGGGCATTCTGTATTTTACTTTGCTCGGTCTGGCAGCCCTGCGTGCTGCCCACACCTTTCCCATGAGCGCTGCTGCCTGCCCCCCTTCAAACCATGAATGATCACTTGGGTAAGAATGCCTTCTTCCCGCTAGGCTCCCCGTGATCTGGGTCCTCCACACCTCCCATCTACCCCACCCCCTATCTGTGGCTATTAAGTGAAGTACCCTAGTAATCCAGGGTGTCTCCTTCTCCCAGCTCAGGTGCAAAAGCTCATCAGCTCAACACTCCAAGGAAGCACCTGCTTAGTGGCAGCTGTGCAGGGGGTCGGGGCTGCAGGGCAGGGCAGAGATTTTGGAAAAATATATTGAAGGATGGCTTCATGGTGCTGGATCCCGCTTGACCCAAATGACCAGGGACCTCGGAAGGAAAGTCTTCCCCTCCCTGCCTCCCGACCCTAGAAACCCTGCTCCGCCCCTTTTCCTTCTGGAAGGAACCGGCAGGGCCCAGGCCGCCGCCTCCCCGACACAGACAGCCCATCACCAAAGGGCCCAGACTATTAATTACCCACCATCATGGCGCCATTTAGCCTTCAATTTTCCTGACTACCACAGGATTAACTCAATCTGCGAGACTTCACTGGGCCATTTAAGGGAGCATCATAACTCTTTCTGTTCCCCAGAAATTGTAACCCGGACTCGGTTTTGTAATGCTAATTGCCTTATCTTCATAAATTCTACAGTCTTACATAATTTACCCGCATTGTAGCAGGATTTCCCAAGAATAAAAAAGCAGGTGCCGTCAATGGTAATTTGAATAAGAAAAGACATGTTAAGTGGTTCTTCTCTCACTAGTAATAGAAATTAATTAGCTTTGAGCGGCTTTGGAGGTTTTTGCATTTTTTGCTGTAACCTGCTATGTTTTCTAATTGTATGGAAAGTAGGTTTGATTTGATCACATTATTTGGTGACGGAGAGGGCTCTGTTTGGAGTCAAAGGTACAGGGAGGGTGGCAGCCAGAAGTGTGGGAAGGCAGCAGAGGCGTGCAGATACAGTGTGGGCTTCGCGGGAACCTAACCTCAGTTCCCAGCCGTGGTGAGCGCCGTTTGCTAGCTCTGTGGCCCTGGACAAATGACTTTTCCTCTTCGCTCTTCAGCTTTCTCATCTGTACAACGAGGGTCACCAAGTCCAACTGCCAGGGAGGAAGAAGAAGAGCTCAGCACGCGCTCTGGAGCTGGGCGAGCTCCGCTCAGGTCCAGGTCCACCGCCTTCTTGTTCTGTGATTTTTCCGGTTACCAAGCTTTGACTTCAGGAAACATGAAACGTCATTTAAACTGGCAACGCAGGGATGTATTATTTCACATGAGAACAGCAGAGCTAGTGCAGGCTGCAAGGGTGGCGCAAGTGAGGGACCAGTTTCACCAAAGATCTGGCGCTCCCTTCTTCACTCCGCTTTATCCTAATGCTGGTCCTCCCCGGCCCTGGCAAGAAATACAAGTTTTCTGGTTCACATCTAGCAGATGAGGGCGTGAGCCTCTCCCCCTAACGTGTGATGTCAATCCTTCCCTTCAGTCTGACTGAGCCAATTAGCGTACCTGTCCACTCCAGGGGCAATAATGGACTCCTGCAGAAGGCTCTGTGGATTGTTAGACTAATCAGGACTGACCTCTACAGAGACAGGATGAGGTCTTCTTCCCTTAAATCATGTGTACACTGCCCAGTGCAGACACACCACACTGTAGTGGTACTGCAGTGTGGCCTTGGCGGGTTCCTTCTCCCCTCTAAGCTCAGTTTCCTTGACTGTAAAATGGGGACAGTAAAAGCACCACCTCCTAAGGTCGTTGTGAGGATTTCCTCATCCAGATCTAATCTATGGCAGGCATCTCCGGGCATTTTGGTTTCTTCCTCCGGCTTTCTTTTACTTTTCCTTGAAATCCTTTCTTTGATTCTTTGAAAGAAATCCTCCAGCAAGTTAATCAAAGCGACTCTCTGGGCTTTGGGAGGACTGAGAGCAAAGGAGATAGGAGAAAGTTTTCTTGATCTCCAAAGTTGCATCTTTTCAACCGCAAGAAAACTGTAATTAAGGAACTGTGTTGCCAAAGATATAACTAAGGGAAAATGACCATGATGGAAGCAGCTCCATGAAAGCAGGACCTCAATCATGTGAGAAGGTAGTTAAAGACTGATCAGGGTTTTTTACACATTTGCACCAATCAACAGCACAAAACCTTTCCCAGCTCACTCCCTTTCGAAGGTTCCACCCTGAGGCCTGGCTCCAAATTGTGGCAAGCCAGGTGCCAAGCAGGTCCCTGGCTAAGGAAGAGACTCAGGGTCTCTTTCTCCCATTGATCATAGTCACAGCCGTGGGAGCCAGAAGGCAAATAACTCTCCAGTCAACTGATCGAAGCCCCTCACTGTGCAGCTTTAAAACACCTGAAGTCCAGTGATGATCAGCCTGGATAAAAATGCAAGCTCCAGCTATTTTCTGTCCACACACACACACACACACACACACACGCATTTTAAATGTAAAGATACAGATAGGTTGAGAGGAAAGGGACAGGGAAAAGATATACCAACTCTTTCTTATGCAAACAGAGAGCATATGAAAAGCTGCTGTGGCTGTATTAATATCAGACAAATTAGACTTCAAGATAAGGAATATTATCAGAGATAAGGAGGGATATTTCATAATGATAGAAGGATTAATTCATTAGAAAGACATAAGTACCCTAAATGTGTGTGCATCTCTTAATGGATCCTCAAAAGAAATGAAGCAAACATTGGCTAGCATAGTTACTCTCTCAG